>PVJX010018084.1:0-37210 GCA_004027295.1 Dolichotis patagonum
TCTTTTTCTCTAACATTTTCTCCTCCTGAATCTTTTGACTCTTTTTCATTTACTAGGCCTACTTTTATTAAGTATTCTTGTTCCAACTCATGTACCTGTCTAATGGATTCATCCAGAGAATTACAGAGTTTGGTCTTTGGTCTTAGCAGTTCTAGTTACCACACAGTTGATATCAATAGGAAATGGATGGTCTTTTGTCCAAACCTCCATACTTTTTTCTCACCAAACATAACACTGAAAATATACAAGGAAGCACTCAGGTTTGTGTTTATTGGAACCTCTGTCAAAGTATTGGCCATGAGTATCCAGAAAAGTGCATGCTACTCTGTCTTAGTTATTTTTATCATGGCTAAAACAAAATACTCAATGCCCAAAGTTAAAAGAGAAAAGGTTTACTTGGCATACAGTTTTTAGAGATTTCAGTCCATAGTTGGCTGGCCCCAAGGAAGGTTGGCAAGGCAGATAAGCATTGCAGAGGAGAAACAGTTCATGGCAAGCAGAAGGTATGGAAGCAAAGGGGGCAATGACAACTTCTTCTATCCCCTATGTCTCATCCAGGCTACTGAGGGTGGGTAATATTCACACGCTTAATCTTAGTGCCCGTAATCCTAGCATTGAACCGTATCAATTCCAGCCAGCATCACACATTAGAAAGTGTGATCCAGCCACTTCTGAAAAAGCCCCACCAATAACCATATGAGGTTTTGGGGGACATCTAAATACTAGCTTAACATAGTCTAAATCTGAAAAGAGCTTCAGGAGAGTCCAGTGAACTCAGAGTCATCTGGACTAACATCAAGTGAAATAAGAGACTAGAGTTTTCAAAATAGCATCACTCCTGATTCCATCATTCAGGAGTTATAAAGTTTCCCTAAGAACTTAGTGCTGTTGATACACCTCTAAATATAGATTGATTAACTCCATTTCCAATCAAATGCTTTAAAATTCCTTCTATGCTATGGATCCCAACATCCTCTTGGTAGCACACTGGTCCCACTAAAAGTTTGGCTATACAATGAATACTACTGTATTTCACATTCCAGGTGTCTATCATACAACCAGTAACAAAATCTTTCAGTTCATGGTCCTGCCAGGGCAACTGTCACATCAGTCTCAAAATCTTTTTACATCAGTCTCGAAAGGACCTTAGAAAGATCCTTCTACAAAAGTTTCCAGACATATTCCTGAAAGAGATGTTTCTTTTTCACTGTCTTTTCAGCTGAAGGTGGGTCACAGTAGTAGTATTTTCCACCACTGTGATGTATCTTACATCAAGATGCATTGCTTGTTTCTTTCTCATCATTTGCTCCAAAAGTACACTGATCCTCAGGTACAATTCTGGAGATCCAAAGAGAAACCATCCCCACATCTCCAATAGAGTACACGACATTTCAATATGATGATGAGAAACGTTTAACAAGCATCTTCAAACCATGTAGCATAAACATCTTAAATTTAGCTCTCCAATAAATGAACAGTTTTGTTCTTTGCTTCAGTATTGATCTGCTCCTTTTTTGTTCCCTCAGCATGAAACAAAGATCCTCTGCTACCTCAGAAATGAATGGATACAATGTAACACTCAATCTTGCATAAAATGGTAGCAAATCCAGCTTTTGTATAGGAATATGAAGGGTGCTCATAGTTTGCTTTTGTGTTCAAGTTCATGCAAAAATCCATTGCTGACTTGTCTATCAGATCTTGGTTGAAGCAGTTGGGCAGCAGCTAGAAGAAAGTACTGACTATGAGCTTGAGATGAGATCCAGTGCTGGCTTCTTCATCCTCTTGTCTCTATCAGAAAGTTTCGTTGTAAGAACTTCAAATTCATCTCCACCTTCTAATTCCACGGTGTCATTATGAATTTTCAGATTTTCCAGCTCAAGTTCCAATTCATCAGGACTTGACACCTCCTAATCTAGAATGCTTAGGTTCCTTTACTTCTTCGGAATCATCTTTGCCAGACTCTTTGTTCTAATAACTTTTTTCACTGTCCTTAAACAGGATGGCTGAAATGAAAGCTTTCAAATCAATAAGGCTCTTGTGAAAATTGCAAGCATTTGCATCTTCCCATATACCACCTTCCATGTCATAATCTCCAGATTTACTAGGTGTGAATATATCAATCTTAGGCCCATATTCCTCTGGCATTGGTTTATCCTGAGCATATTTTCATCCAAAAGGTCTGCCAAGGATTCAGAATATGCCAGCAGCTTCTGAAAAGGCATAGCAAATTCTTCATGTTATTTATGTCTATCTTCACTTAGTTTTCCCTTACAATGTAGAACATCCCTATTTCTTCTCTCAGTGTTCTGGAGCTCCCTGTGGTTCCTTTTCAGATGTCTGGTCAAAGATGTAAAAGATGTCTTTCATTCAGGAAAGACTGTTGTTTCTCTGGGCTAATTATCTCACTAGAAGCAAAACTCAAGTTAAACTTCTCCACAGCACTCTTTACTCTCCTAGATTCAAGTCCAATGAGATCATCTCCACAGTGGCGGCAGAAAGATGAGTGTAGGATTCTCAGTTGGCAGCAATAACATCTTTTAGCTGTTCACAGACTAAGGAAAGACCTTCCTTGTCAGGGAAAATCCCAACTCTGAAATGAATTGCCAATCAGCTCTTGGCTTGATAATGTTAGGAGTTTTCTCCTCTTTCATTGCTTCAAAATGTTTTTTCCAGGCCTAAAGCAGTGAGGGCACAGAGTCAGCAGGGGAACACAGGTGCACAGCTCAGTCGGCATCAGGGATGTTTAGTTTGGCTTCCACAGGGGAAGCTGCAGCCTCTGCAGTGTATTTGCTTACATTTAGGTCCTTTAAATCATGGGACAAGGAGTCGCTCTCTTGTTCTGTAATAGTTTTTAGTTTCTTGACAAAGCAATGTTTTTCTTCAAACTCGAGTCCAGGTGGCGAAGGAAATTTTCCTCTGCTTGATTTTCTGGAGCATTTGGGTTTTACAATGAATTCCTTTCTTAACTGACGTCATTGCCAAGCATCTTTATGAAGCTGAAGGGATTCTTCTTTCTCTTTGAACTAAGCAGTTTCTTGTTGACATTTTGCCAGCTCTTCTTGCTTTTGTCTCTTTTCCTCTCTTTGTTTCTCCTCCTCCTCCTCTTCTTCAGTTCTTCCTCTGCTTTCACTTCTTCTCCTTCTCCTCCTTTTCATTCCTTGTCTTTCTTTTCTCTTTTCTGCAGTTTTCTTCTTTTTGCCCTGGGGACCTTAGCGACCTGTTTCTTGGCAGTGATCTTACGATCATCCTCTGGTTTTTCCTTGTTGCTCATGGATCACTTTTCTCTCCAGTCTTTCTCCATGTTGTTTATCAAAGATTCTTCTTCTTCCACACTAGCTGGCTTTATACCATCAGCTGGCATTATGTGACCTGGAATCATCTGAAGCCTGCTGTCAACTTTAGCCCTGGACTTCCTAGCATCAACTCAAATGTTCTGGCCCTCCCTGCTTTATCTCTTAGAAGTTTTTCATCTTTCAGTGCAAATAATTAAAAAATAGTTTCAAGAAACTACCAGGAGTTAAGTATCATTAGGGCACAAAGGTTCACCAACTCATCTACTGAGTTGAGCCATAGAGCTTTGAGTGAGGCAAACCTGCCTCAGAATTCCTGGTCCCAATCTCAAGCAGTCACTGAGACACACAGACATCACCCCACTTTCACCCCTGAACTGACTCACAGCCATCGCTTGGATGGGGGCCCCTCTCTTTCCTGCCTAGACTGTTGCCAAACTCCTCCAGTTTCTACCTCCTCAGGTTCTAGAAGTATTTTTTACCAAAACACAAGTTAGATCTGCCACTGTGGGAGCTGAAGGCTGCTGATGGCCCACCTCACTCCTCTGTGGCACTGGGAAAGTCAAACTCAGAGAATCACAGAGTAAAAGGATTGTAGTCAGGAGCCGGGCAGTGGAGAGAGGCGACGGGGAATGTTGCTCTGAGGGTACAAAATTTCAGTTAGTCAGGAGGGAAAAGTGCGAGAGGCCTCTTGCACTTCATGGTGGCTATGGACAATAATGCAGGTTTGAGAACTGCTGAGCATAGACCCTAAGGTTTTTGACCATAAAAAAGACAAGCACATGAGCTAATACATATGTTTATAAGCTGATTTAGCCATTCTGTAATAGATACATGTTTCAAGACATCATGTTGTACACAATAAATACTTTTTATCTATCTTATTAATTAATATCTTTAAAAAGAATCACAGTGTTTCCTCTTGCTTGTGAATAAAGGTTCAAGGTCACACGGTTGTTACCATGTGTGGCCAACAGCACAGGCTCAGTCGGGATCTCTCCACTCCACATGCACCCCTAGAATTTTGCATCCTGTGCCCCGACTCTCTTTCTCTCTCTTACCAGCAGTGCCTGGTGACTACCCGCTTCACTTCAAAGCCAGCCCAAAGGTCACTTCCCTGAACTTCTCCAGAGTTCATCTTTGTCTCTTTAGGCTCCTGTAAAACTTAGTTCCACCCTTTATTAGAACCCTTGGAGCTTGGAATTGTCGGTGTTCAAAGACTCTCCTTGGAGTTCCTGCCTTATTTGTGTCCTATGTATTAGGGGATACAAAATATGGAATTGACTTACTGAACAGAGCAGCCCCCAAACTCAAGGAGTCACCTTCAATTTTCCTCTTGATCTTTTCCGCAATCAGTAATATTTATCAAAAGAGTAGAAACCTGTCAGAGCAATGGGCTGAGTGTGTTCAAAGGCAGAGGGAGTATTTTGAAAGGGATTAATGGCAGTGCATCTTTTACTATATAAAATTTTTAATGTAAGCATTCATTGTATTGTTCAATCACACCTCATATTTTAATTTACTCTGCACGACTTCAGTTTAACCTGCAGGGCATTGCGTACACACCAGTACCTTTACGATTTAATTCTAGAAACCTGTCAGCCACAGTGCAGTGGAGAATGTACAGTTCAGCTGGATCCTGCTGAAGAGCCGCACTCTGGAGGGTGCAGCTCTGAATCCTGTTATTCACATCTCAAGCAGCTACCAGCACTCAATCCCTAACCTGTTCCACATGCAGCTGTTGGTTTGGGAGGATCTGAGGTTACACGATCCCAGAGAGGACATGGAACCTCAAAAATAGAGAAAGATCAGTGGGGCCAGGAACTGGTGCTGAGTCTGCATTTACTAATAGTTATTTGGTTAGTGACCATCATTAGCAGAAGCAAGGTAGAGATATGCTTTGATTATTCTCTGATAGTGACATGACCAGGGAATTGTTTACTGCTTCATCAACCTCAACTTTCTTAAAGGTACTGCTATTTATAACGAGACAAAATGAAACAAGCAAACAAAAAAGAAAACAATCTTGCCAAATCCTTTCATGCAACTGTAATCCCAGTTCTTGGGAAGCTGATTCAGGAGGATGACACGTTTGAGTCCAACCTGGACAATTTACTAACTTAGTGAGACATTGTCTCAAAATAGGTTGGGGATATAGCTCAGAGTGAATACCCTGGGTTTGACCATTGTAACAAATGACAAATGCAAACAAATCTCAGAATTGTGTATATTCAGTCAGGTGTGGCAGTGCATGCCTGTAATCCCTGTGCTGAGGAAATGCAGTCAGGGGGATCACTGTGCGTTCAAGGCCAGCCTAAGCTACAAAGTGAGTTCAAGGCCAGACTGAACTGCATAGCGAAATGAAACCCTGTCTCAAAAAACAAACAAACAAACAAACAAAATATATATATATATATATATATATATATACTTATGTTGTTTACAAGACCTTCTTTTTTTAATTTTAATCTTCTTCCCATGGTCTCTAGCTCTCTCTGTGTTTATCTTTCTCAATAGCTTATCAACATCTGGCATATTATATATATAAATTTTTAATTATAACTTTTTGTGTTATCTATTATTTCTGTCTACTCTTAGGTAACTGAAACTCCATGGGGCCAGCAATTTCTCTCTCTCTCTCTTCTCTGTCTCTCTGTCTCTCTCTCTCTCTCTTCATGTATGTGTGTATATATATATATATATATATAGTATATATATGTGTGTGTCAGTTTTGTTCACTACCACAGCCTATTGCAGATAGTACTGCCTGGTATAATAGCAATGCCTGTTTTTTGTTTTTGTTTTGTTTCTAACACAGGGTCTCCTTACGTAGTTCAGGCTGGCCTTGAACTCATGGCAGTCCCCTGCCCCACCCTCCCAAGTGCTGGAATAACAAGCATGAGCCACCATGCTCAGCAATATTTGTTAAATTAATGAGTAAAAGAAGATGAGAAAGTGCTTCAAGAAAACAGACATCATACTAAAGGAGTTCAAAATAAAACAATACATTTTGGCCAGAGCATCAAGCAAACAGAACTTTGCAAAGTTATGCAGTAAACATAACCAGTGTAGTTTGACTTTATAGACATGAATTTATCACAAGCCAGGCAAGCAGCGTCAGTGAGACTCTGAGCACACAGCAGCCAAACAACTCGATCACAGCTGTTCCTGCTCTGCAAAACAGACTTGCTTCACCGTCAGTCTTCTTTTGGTACCTTCTGGAAAGAAGGGAACCCACAGTGAAAGGGTAGGGAAAGGGCAAACCAGGAAGACAGGACAGACTCTGGCCACCGATGGGCCTATTCGCTTTCACTCAAGGCCAAGACTAAGTGTGCTGTCTGCTGCCCTTTGCTTAGTGTCCTTATCTCCGCTACCTGCATTCCTCTGCCGGAGGGTGTGGCCCCCAAGCACAAGGGAGCCCCAGTAGGAGTGGGGCAGGTGAGCCATGGAGAGATGTGGGAGTGGCCTTGGCAGGCACTGGATCCAGGGCTCTGTGACACTCCTTGAGATTAAGAAGGTCCTTCCCCTACTTCAGGGACATCCCACACATACTGCCTACTAGAGTGAGGAGAAGTCAGCTCTCCCAGCTGACCAGGAGCTCTCATCCTCTCCCGGACTCTCAGATGCTCTCAGCAATTGCTTCGGACTCTCCTGACAAAGGAACGGGCCACCTCTCCCCAACCCTGGGAAACTGCTGATCCCTGGCAACCAACAGCCGGGACAAGTGGCAGTGACCTGGGCCTTAATCCCAAGACAGAGCATTCCGGTTTCAGTTTGAAGCCACTCTAAAGTCTTCCCCACACCTCTGCTCCTCTTTGTCTTGAGGTGAGTTGAGGGTTGGAGGCTCCCAGCAGGGAGACCACTAGGGAAAGAACTGCTGTGAAGCCACCTCAACTATTCTTGTGGGAACCTTGAAGAGCAGAGGGGATGAGGAGACCAAAGTCTTAACTGGAACGTCAGAGATGTCCTGAGGTGAGCACAAGCGGGTGACTCTGGGAACACTGCTCACCTGGCCAGAAGGAAATGCATCATCTGAGCTCTAGATGGTGTGTCCTTGGGAACCTCAGAGGTGACTGCACATTCCTGAGCCCAGGGTCCAACTATGGCAGGCTCTTTCACACCATCTCACTGAATCTTTGGGCTTACCCTCAGGTGGCATAATTCTCAATATTTCATTGAAGAGAAAGTTAGAGCTCAGAGGTATTAAGTAACTGATCTAAGGTCACACCACTAGGGAGAGCAGAGCTGGGGTCCAAATCCAGGTTTGGCTGCCTCAAGAACCCAGACTGTGTCTGCCTCCTGGTGAGACCAGGAAGAAGAACAATACTGAGGAATTCAGGCTTCTTTATGGGGAAAAGACAGCAGTTATATCTTCTTAAGATAAGTAAGTGACCATTTCATTGGGTAGTATTTAACAGCAGCACTCACTTCACTTTTGATCACACCTCATAAAGACCCTTATGAAGGAGGACTTTCAGAACTGCTTCAGAAAATGGCAGAAATGATGAGATAAGTGTGTTTGGAAAGAGGGGGAGTATTTTAAGAGGGATTAATGACAATGTGTCCTGTACTGTAATAGATATTTTAAAAATCCTTTTTAAAAGATTCCCACGTGGAAGTCCCATGGCCAGTAACTCAGAAGTGGGGTCTTTGAAGAGGTAGTTAGGTCAAAATGACATCATTGGGGTGAATCTTAATCCAAAATGACTAATTTCCTTATTAGGTCACAGGCATATATAGAGAAGACCACAAGAAGACACAGGGAAAAGAAGCTGGCTTACCAGCCAAGAAGGGAGTTGAAGACACCAAGCCTGCCACCATCTTGATCTTGGACTTCTGGCTTCTAGAACTGCATGAAAGTAAGTTTCTATTGTTCAAGCCACCCAATCAGTGGTAATTTGTAATGGCAACCCAAATACACTAATATAAACTCCCACTGTGTGAAGTGTTATTTTCCACACATGGTTCAGAGTATTTACAAAGAGTTACATTCAGAATAGAATTCCACTCAAGAGACAGGAAGGGAGGCCGGGGTATTACACAAATCCCCCAAACCCCTTAACTAATAATATCTTTTTTATGAATCTCTGAATGTGGTGTATATCTGTCAACTCTCTTTTCATTGTAATTCTCCTGACAATTACTACCCTCACCCTCCTCTCAAGACTCAAAGGAAGATGACAGAAGGCAGTGGGTTAATCAGCCACTGATCTTTCATATCCACAGGACTAGCTGGCCTTTTGGGCACCTCTTCCTGTGCCCTAACCTGGGTAACTGCAGTATCACAGTGAAGTGTAGTGCGTCCACACTCGGGTGCTCTGCGATCACCCAGTCATTGTTGGGACCATCACACTGATGCCGGACCAAAGATCTTTGACAACTGAGAAAACCAGACTGGAAAAAAAAATCGGCCCCTGAGTTTTGCAAGTATTTAATTTGAGTACATCCTGTCATGAGTGAACATGAGTAAACACCCACAGAAAGGACGAAGAAGAAAGCCCCTTTGAACTGCCCAGGGTGGAGGAGGGAGGAAATGAGAGGCGTTACAGCCAGGAACCCAGGGATAGAAGGGGAGGCTGGAAATGAGTGTTTCGAAAGGGAAAAGTAGCTGGGGTGTAGCTCAGTGACACAATGCATGCTTAGTATGTACGGGGCTCTGGGTTCAACCCCTAGCACCAAAAAGAGAAAAAGAAGACATAAATCTTACATAGTACTTCTTCTGAAATATAAGAAAATCTTGGGGAATTTTGTTCAAGAGAAAGTGTTAGGTCAAAGCTGCCGTGTAGGAAAGGTTTAAGCCTGTCTCCAACATCTTTCTTGATTTGTCAGTCAATAGTAAAGAAGGCACCGGAACAGGAATGCTCCTAAGTAAGAAAAAAAAAAAATCTTCATTTTTAGCATTCTGCAGTTTGGTATTCTTCAGACTTGATAAATCCTAAGTGGAAATCTTGATCATTTTTAGAAACTATTTCTGTATTTTATCCAATCCAAAGACTATGAAAGTAGTGTGACAGGCATGGTTAAATCCTCTGTCTTTCACCTTAAGCAATGACAGCAAAGTTATGCTCAGTCTTCAAACATGCAGGGAAAGCTCTGCTCTAGAATAGCCCATACTGACATATGTGTAAAACCTATAACGGCATGCTTTGTTTATTCCATCTTTATTCACATGTATAAAACAGAAGAGGAAAAAATATCTCCATCTGACCTCATATTCTAGGAGAGAATATATTCTAACCACATTTCATTACAAGTGTGAAAAATATGCCTTCTGAAAAGGAAAAAATGTATATGTATGTGATATTTGTGCCCCGGGCCGGGAAGTGACCCTTGAGCTTTGGTTTTGCTCTGAGTGGCCGTGGACACATATTCACAGTTTAGTGTGACTGTCTTCAGGAGTCTCAGCTGAGCAGAAGCAGCTAGTTTACTCAAAAATTTCAACAAAGCACACAAGGGGATTAAGCCTGACAGTCAAAGCAGGATCAGAAAGCATAAGAACTTCTTGGCCTTGTGAGGGTGCAGAGAGAGCTTCAGGACAGTTGGCTAGCAGATGCAGTAGTCAGAGGTCGTCTGTTGGGATGGGCACCTCCAGAAAATGAGTATCCAGGTAGGCAGCGTCAAAGCCATAGAAGAGGAACCAGAAATGGTGGTCAGCAACAGTGAGGTGTGACACCTGTACAGCATTTGAAACCATGTCTCAAACACAAATGGGGCAGAGGGACCAGCAGGGTGGCTGGGACAAAGGGGAGAATTCTTGGCATTTTCCCTGAGCATAAAGTCACAGTAAAAATAAGTTAACGGATATCTGTTCCAAGAGTTCTACATGAAGCTCTGACCCCAGGGTTGTAGGAGTTTTGTCAACATCCAAGACAGGAGTTTCCGGGGTTGCCAGGCAGAGAACGTGGTTGAGGTTGTAAGTGAACTGGCTGCAGTATTTTCAGAACACTTAATTCTACTATAAAATAAAAGAAAAACTAATTCTAATCACAAAAACCAGATAGAACACATGAATGTGGAACATAGATTTTTCAAAAGATGAAATAAGTGGTTTCTCAAAAAAGTTAAACATAGAGTTAATCAAATGATCCAGCAATTGTAAGCCAGTGGTCAACAGAAGCATTATTTATGATAGCTAAAATGTAGACGCAACTAAAATGATCATCAAGCAAGTGAACTAGTGAAGTTATATATATGTAATATTAGTCAGCCTTAAAAGAATGGAATTCTGAAACATGCTACAGCATGAATGAACCTAGAAAACATTCTGGTGAATGAAGTAAGCCAGACACAAAAGGACAATTACTGTGCAATTCCATTTAAATCAGGTACCTAGAGAAGGCAAATTAATACAGACAGAAGGAACAGAGGATGCCAGGGACTCAGGGCCAGGAGAAATGAAGAGTTATTGTTTACTATATCACACATTCTGTTTGACACAATGAAAAAATTCTGGAAATCGATAGTGGGGATGGTTATACAACATTGAGAATGAATTAGTACTACCACATTGTACTTAAATATGCTTAAAACGGTGACTTTCATGTTATGTGTACTTTCTTGAAAAAGACAGAAATATTGCAGGTAGATAGAAAAGACGGAAGGGCCAGGTCATATAAAGAATGGATTGTGCCATGTCTAGTGAGACAGCTATGTTATCCCTAAGTCAGCTTCCACTGGTGACACCGTTAGGGCCTCACCTGGCCCAACATACGCTTTGCCTACAAACACAGGGAAAACCCAGGGCTGCTTAGCAAGGTGCTATTTGGCCGGAGATACTTGCCCATCATCTCTTGATGGAGAAGACTGCTTCAGCTCCAGGCAGTTTTCTCTGCAGACCTCCTTGTTCAAACCTCCATGTTTGTGTCATAAGTAGTGTGTGAACAGGAAAAGCTGGAATGGTCAGATGGACAGTGAGAAACTGGCCGTCAGGCAGTGGTTCTTCCTCTCATTTGTACCCTAACCTCTGTGGGTTTGCCTGCCTCACTCACATCTCTCCCCTTGGAAACACTGGTGGTTTTAAAGTTATCCATCAACCATGGGACCTTAGCACCTTAATGTGGTCTGAAGCCGTCTGGTTGATACAGTGATGGCTACCACTGCATGAAGGACGTTTCTCACACAATGTTGGGGAGAAGACAATCATTGTGCAAGAAATGGTAAGAAATCAACATGAAAGGCAGTAAGGGCTGGAGAAAAATCAAGAAGAAAGGAATGCCCACTGCAGCGGCCACAGGTTTCACTGAGAACCTGGGATTTGTGCTGGGATATATGTGGGTGGTATAAAGCAGGTATGGTGGCACAAGGTTATAATCTCAGCACTCAGGAGGCTGAGGACGGAGGATTGCTGTGAGTTTGAGGCCAGCCTGGATTACACAGGAAGACCCTGTCTCCAAAACAATTGTAATAAAATGTGGTTGGCATGGTGACAAGTCAAGGGGACTGGGAGAATGGGGCAGCCTTGGATGGTGGGAAGCAGCAGAAAGAACACAGAAGCTTTTCATGTTATGTTGACCAATGAAAACACTCAGGCAAACAGCTAGGCCAGCAGCTGGGCCAACAGAACAACCTGCCCTGACGACACAGAACCCACCTGTGCGTTCCAATGAATTTTGAATTTTGCCACCTGCACTTTGTAGAGACAATAATGGCTAAAGAATAGTGGTCCCTCAAAAATGTCTCTTAACTTTTGTTTTAATTTTATTTTATGTACTGTTCGGTACAAATTTACTTCTTTGCATGTTTTAATTTTATTGGTACATATTAGATATATGCAATGATCACATTTATCATAGGGAGTTTGTACCTGTGCAATTCATATAACTTTGCTTCTTCTTTTTTTTCCCATTCACCTCCCTCCCTTCAACCCCATTTTCCCTGCCTATTTACAAAAATTTCGTTTCCATTTTTCCTTCTATTTTCTCTTGTTCCTTGTTTCCTTTCCCCTCCCCCTCTCTTGTTCCCTTTCTCATTTGAACATTTTGTTCCCATTTCCCAGGATCTATTATACATTTACTCTTCATTTATACTTTCACTTTCTCACACCACACACAGCACAATATTTAACCATGTGCGTCCCACTTATTTTACCTATGAGTATGGCCTAAAGATGCATCTATTTAACATTAAAAAAAAATTACCCAGGAGAAAGGAAATAAGTTTTGTTGAATAAAACACTGATTTAGGTGCTGCTGGTAATATTCCCAGTAAAAAAATGGGGAAATTGAAGATCAGAACCAGATTCCCCCACTGCTAAATGACCAGGCTGGTATCAAAACCCACATATGTTGGGCTGCACAACTGTGCCCTTTTTAAAGGTGCCAAACTAGAGCAAATCTAGAGAAAATACAGCTCAGACCCAGCGTGGCATCCAGCTGGTCCTTGGGTCATCTAGAAAGGAAGGCAGATCTTGTTACACGGTTACTCAGGAGATTCAGGGTGCTACAGAGTCTGGGAGAAAACACAGGGAGATGGGTTAGGGTCTAGGACAGTCTACAACATTGAGCACCAAGGAGAAAAGACAGAGAAATGAACTGGATTAAAAAGAGAGCTGGCTGGGTGCTAATTAGTTAACCTCTAATGAATGAGATAAAGAGTAGGATGCAATTACCCACTGCATAAAGGGACCTAGGTGTTTCCCTCAGCTGGTAAACCCCTGTGGATCATCATGCTAACTCAAACTGAAAATGTCTGGAATCTAATTTTTTTCCATAAAAAGAATACAGATCATTTTACTGTATTTTTTTCCATATTGATTGTGAAGAATGTGTAAGTAAAAATCTGGATTATATAGAAGAGATGCAAACCCTCAGAGGAGTTGCTCCGCGGAACAGTAATCTAGGCAGGGCCTTCCTAAGTAGGGGGGTTGTAGTTCAATGCAGAACTACATTGATGCCTCCACACCTCTGCTTTTCCTTTTTGTCTTTTCCAGGGCTGTTTATCTGAGGATCCCATTGAGCATGCCATGACTTCAAAAAAACATTATTTCAACAGAAATGAGTTGATCAGTCTCACACAGTATCAAAAGCTATAATGATTTGAATATAAAATGTCCCCCAAGGGCAGCGTGACTGGCGGGTGGGGGCTCAGCTGCTAGCCAATGAGCTTTTAGAAGGTGACTGGATTGTGATAAGGGTTCTAAGTTCACCAGTAGAGTAACCCACTGGTAGTTTCTTAATTTGATGGCACTCTGGGGAGAGAGGGAACAGGAAATGGAGCAGTGGAAGAGACCAGGTCACGGGGCATGGTGTTGGGGGCTGCATCGTGTCCCCCACTCCTTCTTCTCTGGCTCTCTCACCTTCCTAGCTGCCACAGACTGAAACTTCTGACACTGAGAGCCAAGACAAACCTGTACTCCTTTACATTATTATTTTCAGGCATTCTGTCACAGTGATGGAAAGCTGGTTAACACAGAAGCCTTCTATCTTTTTTTTTTCTGGATTGTTCATTAAAGTTGGACATCATCATTTAGAAATTGTGGGTAGGTGGCTACTTCTCTCTATGTACCTGAAAATGCAGAAGCAGGAGCTTTAGAGTTTATAAAGAACTACAGGGCTTCCAAAGCTGCTAATTAGCTATGTAGGGCCCGCTCATCAGGCATCCAAAGCTTTCGCTGAAAGCTCCGTTCTTTCTTACACTGCCCAGTACCCAGTCAAGCTGTGTTGTAGTTACAATGAGGATTAACTGAGCCCTATATAATAAGACTTCAACTAGGTCAGGACATACAAGAGAGAAACAGGCAAAAACACTGGTGGCCAGGCCACGCACTCCCTGCACTTACTGGGCAGCTCTGGAGATCATGTCCAGGGCCCTCTGCAGAATCATGGTGAAGACCCCACAGATGACAGGGACCTGGGCCGTGGAAGCTTGTCAGCAGCATGCCACAGGCCTCCTCTCACTTTGTGTCATTTATGGCTTCACCAGGGAGGAAATAATGCTCCAAACCCCAGATTTTTTCCTCTTTATGTGATTTCAGATCATTTTACTGTTTTCAATAAGACAAGCTTTAGTAAAAACATTTGCAAATGTGCTCCTATGTTTTCTTTTTATAAGAATTTTTATTTAAATAATTTCACAAGTTTAAAGAAATCCTTCCTGACCTCATATTCTGGTATTTGGTTTGGATAATATGTGCATGGTAGGATCTTTGTAAGATGATTTAGAGATTTTGTTGTCTTGACAAAAAGTAAATAATGATTACACAACTTTTTCTAGTTTTACAGGTGGAAAAGTTAGGGTATGGGACAAGCAGCTGGCTTCAGATGACAATGAAAATTACAGCTGGGTCCATACCTGGGTCATCTTGCATCTAGGCTGGCTCTCTACCCATGGCATAGATTTCCCACAGAGCCTTTGCATCATCTTGGCTCTCTTGTAGTTTCAGACAATTGCGCATCTATTTTTAGCAGGCAAACCCACTGGGGAAGCGAGATGCTAACAAATGAAAGGAAAAGCATATATGATACAAGGGCAAAATGACAGAAGTGAGACAACAATTAAGAACAAAAGGTTTGTAAGAGAAGTTGAGGACAACATGGCAAGGATAACATTTCAGTGGATAAAATCCACTTTATTCACCACAGCCCTTTTCTTCCACAGTTCAAGTCCTTCCTTTTCTGCATCTCCAAGATGTCTTATTTGTTTTTTTCCAATGGTATTTATTAGATCTCTCTCTGCAGCAACATACACTGGTAATCACAGCCTGGTTGAGCCCACTAAACTGTAAACTCTACGAAGGTACAGTCAGTGTTTGGGACAAATTTGTTTCCTCCACTATATTTTGCATATTTGTCGAATGAATGACTAAACGATTAAGAAAACATGCGTAGCTAGAGCAGCTCAAAAACAGACAGCCCACTTTTATCTCCTGTTTACAAAAGCCTTTGGTCCCTAAAAATTTGTCTTCGAAAACCTGAAGAAATTTCATCATAGTGCTAGAGATATTAGTGTTTGAGTAAACAAATAGATAAAAATGATGAACTTTGCCTTTGTGAAATTATCCTAAGGAAGGGCCAGAGAAGAGCTTCAGATAGCTCCTATGTCTGGTATTCTAGTGCGCTTGGCTTTGGGGAGGATGAGATGAAAAGGCTGTCGACACTTGGCTTTGGGGTTGATAAAAGTGCACCCTCTCAGAATCATACCTGGTTGGAAATGCACCCTATCTGAAGATGCCCTGCCTTTTCATTTTATAGATGGAGAAATTTGACCAAAGCCACTAAGTCAAATGGTGGAGTAATCCAAGACTGAAGAGTTTACAAATAGAGTGGTAAATGAAACAATGTGTCAAAGCCTTTTTAAAGAGTACCTGGGTTAGAATCTCAGCCTTTTAAATCATGAAGTGACACAGTATCATCCTCAGAAGATTAATAGAGGCTTCTAAACTAATTTGTGACAAAGTCACCACTCAAACTTAACAAAAAACAAAACTTAAGGCTGTGCTTCAGAGGTTTTCTACCAGGTTCGGTTTAAACATGGAAGACTTTCCTCTGCTTCGTCATCCAGACTTGATGGACAGTGGACAGACCGTTTTCAACTGGACACATAAACTCTGCCTAAGGGTACACTTGGAGACACTCTGCTTCCAACATGAGATGCCTCCTTGCTCTTTTGAACATTCCTGCTACCAGGTGTAGACAGAAGAGATCAGAATAACAAGCAAGGCTCCGTTTTTGTTCAGGAAAGGGAAAGGCCCTTCCTTTCCACTGCCAGCTTGATATAAATTCATTAATGACCTTTTTTTTCAGGCAAGTTTTATTCAGGTACTTTGGGACAAGCAGTGAGTCAGAGGTTGGCATCAAAACCGGAATAGAAGCCCGAGTTTTCCCCTAGGGATTTAACTCGGGGCTTCAAATACCCAGATCACACAACTTCCTAATTGGAAAGAAATGTTCTTAAACCAGGGCAGGGGTTTTGCTGGAGCCTGACAGTGACTAATAAGGTTGGTTAAGGACTGTCTAATGAAAGGGAAGTTGGATTTACACGGCATGGTGGTTGTTAAAAAGTATTTTCACCCTGAGGCTTACAGCTGAATATAAATAAAATATCTATCCTTGTGCAATCCCCTCCCAATTCCTGTAGATATGCTTTCCTCAATTAAATTAATTTCAAAATGTCATTCAAGCAGCACCTTCTTCCCGAAATGCTTTTGTTTTCTACAAGATCTGCTTACTGAGGAGCTCATTCACAAGGTTCCTGTGTAAAATCATTGCCTCCCAGCCCCAGCCAGGGGACCGGCTGGAGACCAGTTCTCTCTCATCTCTACAGCAGAATCGGGCATCTCACATTGTATCCATTTAATTGTGGACCAAACGGCACATGCACTTCAATTTAAAATTATCTATGGTGTTTACTCAGTGACAGATAAATACAGTGTGCCAATTTAAGTCTCATTTGCTGAAATTCACACGACTCAAGGCTAATTCCGGAGTTGGGGGAAGGGGTTTGCCTTTCTATTAGTCTCTCTCAAAATCCAGGACACCGCATTCATAACAAAAGCGGCCCTTGGTTTAAATGCGTGAAGTCCGACGTTGCTGCCCCCTCCAGGGAACAGGCAAGTAGGCGCGGGCACACACACGTGGACACACACACACTCACACGCGCGCCCACGCCCCCTTCCGTGTGACTCGCCTGCTGGATTTATGGGCTTCGCCACCACGGATTACTGTCAGGTGCAGAAAGCAATTCTTTGTTCTGCAGGGATCTTCCTCCCCCCGGATTCCACTGCTATTTACGGGTCACGTGAGCGCCGGGCCCAGGCCAGGCCGCTGAAGAGGCGCCCCCAGCGCAGGGACACAAAGGCTCGGCGTGGCCAGCGCCGTCCGGGACGCCTCTCGGTTCCTGAGACACGCGTGGAAAAGGCCCAGACCTCACAGCGACTGAGAGGCTCCTTTAAGAGATGTCCTGCTATCTCCGTAAAGCAATCGGTCTTCCTCCGGCGGGGAGAGCCCGGCGTAGGGGCCTGGCGGGGGCCGGATTTCTGAGCTGCGGTGCAGCAGCCCCGAGAGCGCGTATCAGACTGGAACCGTCGAGGCACGGAGGACTCGGACAGGGCGCATTCCTGGCGCGCTAGCGCAGCGAGTCATAAGGCAGAGCCAGAGCCTCCCAGCCACCTCAGCGGGCGAAACCGGAGCCAGGGCCCTCAGCACCCCCCCCCAAGGGAGTGGGCACAGTGCGCCTCGCTTTGCTGCCCTCCCACCCGCCAAGGCCGGGCCCGCGCTCCTGCCTCCTCCGCGCGGCGCGTCCGCAGCGGTGGCCCCTTGGCCGGGAGCAGGATGAGCAGCCGCTTGGGCGAAAAATTTAAGGCGGGCGGAGGGCAAAAGTCAACAATCAGAATAAGCATCTTCTGCAATGTTTTAAAACATTAATACGAAAGACCACAATGAACAACATACTCAATTTTATAAATAAAAACAGGACCATTGCAGTGCCGTATTATTTTGAGATCTCAGGCAGAAAGATCCCCACGGACGAGCGGCGCCCGGCACACACCGCTGGCCCGGGCTATCGGGGAAGGCGGGAAGGAAGTGCAGGTCGAAGGCCTCGGAAGCCGAGTCCCTCCAGGCCCCCAATGGGGAGCGGACGGGCGGCCCCGGGGCTGGAGGTGCGCGCGGCGCAGAGCGCTCCTCCCGGAACAAAGGCGCAGAGGAAGCCGCGAGGGCAGGGCCGAGCTGGGGCGGGTGGGGCCGGCGGGTTTGGCGGCCCTGGTGGCCTCCCTGGGCGATCCACGCGCGACCCGAAATGGAATATGCGACCCCGCCGCCGGGGAGGCCGCCGGCGAGTCCTGCGCTTCCCTCGCTCGGCGATTAATTCTCGCTAACAAGACTTGGCAAGATGTCGGGTGAATAATTTTTGGCTTCGGTGAGGGCCCCATCGCGTGCGCACGCAAACCCCCTGCCAAAAGCGGCCTCTGGGAAATTAAATGCATAACTAAAACGGGGCGGGGGAGAGGAAATGCTTTGTGACCTGGAAAGAGAGATGCAAAGAAACCGGAATGGGCGCCAGAGTTCACTAAATCCTTTCAAAAGGTCGCTCTTCGCGCGTACATTTTGCAGGGTCTAGCTGTACATCCAATGTGGACCCTGTTATTTCCTGAAAAGGAATTCACAGGAGTGCAAGATGGGGGGCCAGGGCCTCCCCCAAAGCCGAGAAACATCGCTCCCACCCCCGCCGCCAGGATTAAACATCTTTTAGGAAACGAGGACCCGAGTGCCGCCCTAGTCTCCCCGGTGGGAGCAATGTTCCGGTAATTAACGCCTCCCTCCGGGCGGTAAAGCACCAAACCCCACAGCTCACTCCTATTCCTGGCCTTGGGGCGGGAGGACTGCCTTTCATCTTCTAAATTGGGGTTTGCCCACGTTCCTCGGGAAACTATAAAGCTGATTTAATGGCGTAAAGATGGAAATCGATCACGCTAATGCATAAGGTAACGTCTGAGAAATCGCCTTTTAAAAAAACGACTGGCCGGGCCGAAAGCGCACGAGAAGTACAGGGCGAGGAGGTCCCAGGCCGGCCGGCCGGGGTTCTGGCTAGAGACCTCGGAGACTGCTGGGGACGGGCCCTGGGGGAGGAGGATGAAGAGGGATGAACCCTCACACCTGAGTCCTGGCCTCGGCAAGGGTACTTCTCGGCGGGTGGTTCTTTGCGACGAAAGCCGCGCTGCGTTGGGCGGGAGCGGCTGCGGCCGGCGGCCGCGGGCGAACAGCAAGAGGCCGCCGCGCTCCATTCACAAGGTGCGGGCGCCGCAGCTCGCAGGCGGGTCGGAGCCCGCCTCCCTCTTCCCCTCGGTCTCAGTTTTATGAATGGGCCCGGCCGCGAGCGCCCTGTTTACTCCGGTCTTTGTGACGTCGCTTCCCCGTGACCCTGCGTGAGCAGCCGGCGCTCCATTCACCAGCCGCAGCGGGGGCGGGAGGCGGCCGGGGCGGGAGGGCTGCGAGCGCGGGGGGCGGCGCCGCGCCGAGAATGGAAAGAGGCGGAGTCGCGGGAGGTAGTAATGAATCTCGCCTCCGCCGGGAGAGCAGAGGAGCATTAATAAATCTTGAAGCCGAGGAGGGAAGTCTTGCTGGGCAGTGCGCTGAGCTCCGGCGGAGCGTAGGGAACTGCAGCGCGCGCACCGGCGGCGGCAGGAGCGGCACAGTTGGCAGAACACCCTCCAGGCGACAGCAGTGGGGCGCCGGTGTCCTCTCCCGTAAACACACGCCCCTCCCCAGAACCTGCCCTCCGTGCGGCGCGCTCGCCCGCCTTGGCGCCCGAGGTCGCTCGGACTGCTATGTGACCGCGAGGCAGCGGGAGGAAGGGACTGGGGAGAGGAGGTTGGCCCGGGGAGCCCCTAGGGGCCGAGTTCACCGCCTTTCGTGCAGGCGCCTCGGCTTAGTCCTCACTCGCTCGCCCCTTCCTCTAGCCTCGTTGGTCCGGGTGCCCGTCGCCTCCTCGCGTGGCCATCAGCTGCGGTTCCCGGCGACCATGGTGACGATGGAGGAGCTGCGGGAGATGGACTGCAGCGTGCTTAAAAGGCTGATGCACCGGGACGAAAACAGCGGCGCGAGTAGCAGCGAAAGCCACGGCACACTGGGGCTGCTGAGCGGAGGCAAGTGCCTGCTACTGGACTGCAGACCTTTCCTGGCGCACAGCGCGGGCTACATACGAGGTTCGGTGAACGTGCGCTGTAACACCATCGTGCGGCGGCGGGCCAAGGGCTCTGTGAGCCTGGAGCAGATCCTGCCGGCCGAGGAGGAGGTGCGCGCCAGCCTGCGCTCTGGCCTCTACTCGGCAGTCATCGTCTACGACGAGCGCAGCCCGCGCGCCGAGAGCCTTCGCGAGGACAGCACCGTGTCGCTGGTAGTCCAGGCACTGCGCCGCAACGCCGAGCGCACGGACATCTGCCTGCTCAAAGGTAAACGCGGACTCGGGGGAGCAAGCTGCAGGGGAGGTATGGGGGACCTGGCGGCCTACTGTTTGTTTGGCGTGGGAATGAGTACCCTGGTGGCTCCCGCTGCGAGGAGTCCGGTGCGCTCCTTTGTGCGCTGGCGCGTTGCTGAGCTGGTACAAGTTCCGAGTCTTCAGCTGCTGTGCGGGCTCATTTTCCCGGTCACCTGCAATCCCCTTCGCGTCGTGACGATACTGCGCTTGCTTACACTCACTACGGGTTCTGGCGTTGAGGGCAAAACGACTCCTCTCTGTGGCGGCCTATCATTGAATCACGGAAAGTGCTCCCCGTGCGGATGGGGACAAGATTGGCTCAAGGTACTGAGTCTCATCCCGGGAATACGAGGGATGGGGAATGGCTAAAGGAGTAAGCGTCAAGGTGCGATTGGCCCCGTGGGTGCCATTGGAAGCCAGCCCTTAGTAGGGACAAGAACTGGATGATAAACTGTGTCGGGAGCGATGCGGTGTCGCCCCCCACTGCCCAAGTCCGAAGTCTCCTGGAAGGTGACTCCGGGAGCCGGAGGCTGTAGGAATGAGGACTCGGGGCAGAACCGTGCCTCAGCTCCCTGCCAGTCCGGGTGGCGGAGAATTACGACCTTTTGTTTAGACTGCCTGCGGGCGGCGCGTGCCAGATTTAAGCGAACCCTAACGAAAGTCTCGGGAGCGGGCGGGGGAGGGGTTGTCAAATCTGGCTATCGGAAACTCCGATAGGAGTGTGCTAGTTTATCCCAGTCTCTGGAGGGACTTCGAGGGCCGCACCTGCCGGGCGAGCTGGATTCGCTGCAGAGCTCTGTGTGCGCGGCGGGTGGGACGCGTGGGGCAGGGACGCCCCCTGCCGCGCCGCTCTCCTCCTCCCCCCGCTGGCCACATTCCGTGCATTCTTTCGCTAGGGTCGGGTCTTCGCCTCCGAGCCCAGAGGCTTCTCAGACTGGCGTCATCAAAGAGCCGCAGCTCTCCCTGCAGGCGCCCTTCGCCCCCTCTTTTCCTCTCCGGACCTGTGCGCCCCAGAGGAGGGGAGATGGGGGGCGGAAACCTCCCTCCCGCCCCTTCCAAAAAGCACAACAAAACTGCTCAGTGCGGGCGATCCGGGCATGCCCCTGCTAAACAGCGGGGGGCTTTGTTCTCGGCAGTTGTTTCCTGACCATTTGACCTGTCAGCTGCTGGGGAAATGCTGCTTTTGACCTGTGGTTGAACCGTTAAGGCGATTTTGCTGATTTTTCTTTTTCCGTGAGGGCCGCCTTTCGCATCTCCAGTTGAGCTCAGACCCTCTCCCTTTGACTCCAAGCGCTTTATGAGCCAGTGCTAGGAAGACGTTTGTCCTGGGATGTGCTGAGGAAGGATTGACCTCGCCCACCCTGGGTTCTGAACGCTCAGCGTCCCGGCGCAACCCGGTCTGGCCCAGGCCCCCAGGCGGTCGTCTGCGCTATTGTTAGGACCCGCGGGCTCTGCCTGGCTGGGTGCTGGCAAGGATGGGAAAGACCGGAGGTTTTCCTCCTGCACCCAAGCCCCTTCGGGAGGGGCTGCTGACCGCGGTGCGCCCAGTGCCGGCAAGGGCTGCCTGGTTTCCAGCCGGGGCGCGCGCCTTCCACCCCAGGCCCCGAACCCGGGACGCGCAAGAACGCCCCAGGGTCTGCTGGCGGCAGCCCCATGTGGCGACAGGCAGGATTTATTTTTGTTTTTTCTTTCTAGAAGAAATCCGGAGGGCACCGCCCTGGAGCGGCAGCTTGGCCCTAGGGCTACAGGGGGCGCCTGACACTTGGGCCCTGCTTCCGGGGACGGAGGCATATTTTTAAGGTGTTGCCTGGGAGACCCTGGAGCCCGACTGGTTTTGACAGCCACTCCGGGCTGGAGCTTCAGGGCGAGGCAAACACTGACCAACTGACTGGGTCAGATAGACTGCCTTGGGGCTGAGTCCCTTGGTGGGTGGCGAAATTCCTGACCTGCGGAAGCGAAGCATTTCCTGCCTCTCTGTGTCCCAGTGAGGCAGGAAGAGCACCCCTGCTCCTCCAGGCTGCGAGCTCCCGGGTAGAAGTGGAGGTTGTCTAACCCCGGACCCCAGTGTCTTCAGGAACCCCCCACCTCCACCCTAGTGCAGCTGACCTTGGGAGCAAGCCTCACAAATCCCGAGGAGGGGCTCTTTCAGCCTTGCTCAGTAGTGCAGGCCAGGCTAAGTGGCCTTGTTTACTTGACCTCTGTGGATGTACTGGTGGAGCAGGGCTGTCTTGAACGTAGTTCTTTGCTCTCAATCCTGGTCTAGGGGATAAGGACAGGCGACCCTGAGAGGGGGAAAAGAAACTGCCAGCGTCCGCTGCCCACTCCTGCGGGGAGCTGCAGCCTAGGGAGGAAAGCTCAGGCCGGCCCCAGAGACAGGCTTCCAAGTGGAGAAAGCAGCCCTGGGGAACAGATGCAGCTTCCCGGGAGCTGACCGTGCCCAGGGACCTAAAGAAAAAACCGTTGAGATAATCTTAAGTAAATACTTGAGTTGCTTAAGGGTTGGGCCCCTGGGTTCCCACCGGGAGTTGCTCGTTTTATTTTATAGCTGGGAATTGAGGACACGTATGTGTCTCGTGGTCTGTGCCTAGTGGATGCGGGGAGAGAGAGAGGCAGGAGGGGCAAGTGGCACATGCACATCCGGTGGTGGTGGGTGTCTGTCATTCGCGGTGTGTGCCTGGGGACAGTAAAAACAACAGGTTATTTGTAGAGATGATGTCATCTGTCCCGGTGAAAACTTAACCTAATAATTGACTGAATTCGATTACCCAGTCCTTCTATGTCTTCCACTTTGAAACAAGCGGACCTGTTTCAGGGAGTTAATAACCAGTTCCACAAATGAGAATTAGAAAAGACAGGAGTAAACTTTACTGAATAGCAGGAAGGCTTGGTTTATACTGTACATTTGCTAATACTAGCCAACTTTTGCTAGAAGAAGTAACAAGAATTCTACCATATTTTATTTTTTTATTAGTGATTCCCATTGGAGCCATTTTTTAAAAGCTCTTTTAACTTGAAATCCTGTAAGGCATCTTTAGGGACAGTTTACAACTTTTTCATGTATTATCACAGTGTGTGTCTCCTTCGAAATCCCTTCCTCTCCTTAAATCCTTGGAGTTAGATGCCCTTTGGCCTTTATAATCAAATAAACAAAAAGCAAGACGAAAACTTTCTTACCTTAAAAGAAGTCATTCTTTAACCCAGGATCCTTAAATAACAGATTAATCTGTTACACAAAAAGATTTCAGATCTGAAACTGTTCTGTGACTCCTCTCTTGTCTAGAATTTACCTCCTGACTTTTTTTTATTTAAATCCTGGTTCTCATTTAAATCCTGATTGCAAAGCTGGCCTAGAACTTTTCGGATCAATTGGGAAGGTCATCTAGACCAGTGGTGGCAGACGGAGGAACCTACAGCTGCAGCGAGCTGTTTGTATCATTGAAAGCTCTAAAAGGTTTGCCATCACTGATCTAGAGTTTCTCTCTTCAGCTTGGGACTCTCTTTCTCTGTCCTTTCCTTACAGTCCCTGGGCCAGACCATGTGTTGAACTGGAGGGAGAAGGGGCACTCAACAGGGAGCCTGGTGACTCTGGCCACTGTCTTCAGTCTTATCTCCTCTATCAGCATCTCCAGCTATTTCAGTGGCATCTGCCAGATAGCTTTCCTAGCTTTTATATGCAAAGGGAAAGTGCAGTTTTCTGTTTGCAGACATACCACAGCCTCTCTGTCAGCCAAGAATTGGGACTGTCCGAATGATGAAATAGTAAATATGAAAAATTATTTCCAACCCTGTTGTTATTTATTACATAAGTATAATGAAGAAAGCAAATCCCATCAGGCATCACAAGAATTGTATGTTTCTAGCTAACAGAAGTAGCTAAAACTAGGTTGTGGGTGTTAATTAAGGGTGCAGACTAGATCCTTAAGGAGACCATCATGGCCTTCTGGGCTGGTCCTTCCTCTTAAGGAGAGGGGCACAGTACCCACCAGCCTGGATTCACAGAAAATAGGGACTGAGAAAGGGTGGCCATTTTAAGGAGCCAAGAAATTGCTTTAAAAACTCAGAACATCTGAAAC
Source organism: Dolichotis patagonum (assembly GCA_004027295.1). NCBI lineage: Eukaryota > Metazoa > Chordata > Mammalia > Rodentia > Caviidae > Dolichotis > Dolichotis patagonum. The sequence continues at coordinate 24,275 of PVJX010018084.1, forward strand.
CAGATGGCCACTTTCCTTACTGGGAGGAGTTCTCGGCTAACAGAGAGGAAGCATGACAGGAAGACAAGTTCACTGTCCAGCGGAAGCTGGCCCACTAGACATGGCAGGCAGCACTGGGCGACTGGGAGAGGCTGTAGGCCAGACCCAGCCTCCAGGAGCAGGAGCCAGCCAGCTGGCCTCAGACTTGTAAGTCTCTATAAGGTCCCAAGGTGAGATGGGATCACATTTTCACTGCAGGAGAATTTTAGGTACATTTTAAAACACTGCTTAGCATTCATATGATTGAATAAGTAAATTTATATAAATCAAAGTTCCCAAGTGAGAATGACCTTCAAATAACCCAGACTTAGTTGCTAGGCTGGAGTAGGGTCATGGGACCTCTCTGAGAGCAGCTGGTGTTCTGAGTGTTACTGAGAGGGCGGAGGGACAAAGTGGCCACACTGTTAAACTTCATTGCCATGGACGTTACCACAAGACTGTTTCATCCATCCCAGAGCCCAGCAAGAGTCCTATTATGGCTGTGTTCTCAGCACCTTTGTAAAACACCCTTTACGTTCATTATCTCTTGTTCCTTCAAAGATTAGCAGTCCTAAAGGATTTGTGGTTGGCCGAGTGTTTCTTGAACTTTGAAAACTGCCTTGCTGGGTGTGAACAAGAAAAGGAAAACTCTGGGGAGCGGAAATGTAGGTGTGGTTATTTCTCAAGTTAAGTCCCATCAAAGTCACTCCTCTTTGTCCTTTGTCATTTTGCAATTCAGAAATGTAGGATTAGGAAGTATATTCTTAAAGATGAGAGAAACAGGTAAAAATTTTTGAGCATATGTATTGTGAAAGTTGATTCACAAGACAGAAACACAGATTTCAGTTACAGTACCTGCTCCTTGGGAGCTGGCAAAACTGACCAGGAAATAAGCAGAGGGTGGACAGTTAGGGTGGTGCTGTAGTGAAACTTGGGCATCATTATAATCGGAAATGCTTTTAAGGAAAGATGTTTGAAAGTGCTTGTTCCCACAGCTAGAGCTGGGGTTTGTCTCCAGATCTGTCTATCTACTTTTGAACCACCTGTAGGAGGCACAGGGCCCAGTATAAGATGGAAATCAGCTTTGCATGAAACACGATCTAAACCCAGCTGCTGTGGCTGTGATGCTTGGACCAATAGGGGCTGGGGAGGACAGAGAGAAAGGAAGAGGTTCTCAGGGAGCTGTCTTTTCCCGCACACAATCAGTGTGTTGAATTTACATCATAATCCCCCAGCAGGATAAGTGCACAATCCCCCAGCAGGATGAGTGCACGCACTCCTGAAATAAAATGACACGAAATGACACTCTAAATGTAATGCCTTCTGCTAATTCCCATTCTATTGGAGTTCATTTTCTTTCTTCCTTTCCTTCGTGCTTTCTTTCTTGCTTGCTTTCTTGCTTGACATGCTGGTCGTGTCTCCTTAATGCCCGCTCTGGGAAGAAATCCTTATGATAAGAGCAGAGTTCGGTGAAATATCAGTGGCATCCCATTGGGATCCATTCTGTTTCTGTCTGTCTCACTTTGGGACACCAGCAGGCTGTGGCCACAGGAGCAGGGCTGCCCACTAGAGATGAAACAACAGGGAGGGTAGGGAAGCAGGGTGGGCCCCACATAGCCAGGGTGGACGTACGGCTTCTGGGCCCCCGGCTGAAAGCCTTCCGTGCCCTTATGTGGCTGAGGGGCCACAGGCAGGTTCTTTGGCTGCTTGTACCTTGGTTTTCTGTTTGTGAAATTGGAGCTCAGCACACTTTCCCAGGGTCTGGTGGGCACTCATGGAAAGTACTGTGTAATAAGCATTACCTTTTCACAATGCTTTTCGGTTTTTTTTCATAGTGTTGGAGATAGAACTCAGCCTCACACCCCACAATGGCCATAATTTGTATTAACATCGATGATACTCAAGGTGGCTCTGGAGCTGTCTGTGGCCTTGTGGGGTGCAGACTTGCCCGGCTTTTCCCCTCTTGAGTGAATAAACGCCTGCTTGTGCTCATTGTTCTGCCCAACCTTGACTTCTCATCCTGCAGGTGCCTTCTATCCACCATAGACCTGCAAAGCTAGCAGCAGCTCGGGGAGAGGGGACCCCCCCCCCAGTACTCCTGTCCCTTGGGCTAATCTGCTTCAGCCCTTAGTTTCTTTGAGGCTCCCCTCAGAGAGAACTGTTGGGTTTCACTCTGTGTCTTTTCCAGGCAGTTTCCAACCATCCTGTCAGCTGCCCGAGAGATGTGAAGACACAGGGCCACCAGCCCTGCCCACACCACAGCCAGCTCTGCCCACACCACAGAGGGTAGCTGCCGGGATCCCCTCCCTGGGGGCTCTGCTGAGCTGGCTAGTTGACTCCAGAGGTGGCGGATGCAAATTGCTGGAAGGGACGCTGGAGTCAGGAAGTGAGATAAAGGCCCTTCCTCTGACCACAAGGTCTTAAGACTTGCTGGAGCACACCCGGAAGGCCCAGGAAAGAGGGCTGTAGGAAAGCTAGGAAGTTCCCCTTACAGCACGCATAGCCCCTTGGTCCTCTTTGGTCTTTGAGGAGCTCTACCAAGGGCACTTCTCAGCATAGGTGCCAAGAAAGGACACCTTCACTGTGTGTCTCTCAAGGTCAGATGCCGAGTGCTGGTAGTTAGCATCAGTCCTCCAGGGACTGCAAGGGCGGGTGAATCCCTTTTTACCGACCAGGAGGAAGCTCAGAGAGGTTAGATCGTGGACGGAGGCTGCACAGCAGATGGCGCGGAGCCCATGCCCCTTCTGCAGCTTCAGTTTGGTCTGGCTCTACCTGCTGTGCAGCCGGGAGAGCATGCTGTCAGCTGCTCTGTGACTTGAAAGCCTTTCCTGGCACAGCCTTTTAGGTGGGACAGTTACCTGCCTTCTCAGCAGGGAGGTTGGGCCGGATACCACTCGCAGACCTTATATTTGTTCTTTACAATGCTAGGTCGGTTATATAATGGGCACTAAGATCACTTGGTTTAAAGCTCTGCAGGTCCTGTAGAAGTTGAGTGAAAGGCAGTGTCTATGGATGTTGATGCCCAACCACACTTTTGATCCATCCCTTGCCCCCTCCATCTCCAAAGGTGGTGGACATTGACTGAGGCTTCCTGGGAGAGGTTCACGAAGGACTTTCGGTGAACATTTGCCAGCCCCTTTCCCCCCATACTCCACTGTCTGCACTTCCAGCAGCAGCTCTGGCCTCCTTCTGTGGAAAGGGGTCGGCGGGGGTCTACCGGGGTGCTCTTGGGGCGAGGCGTGCCCAGGGTTGCCAGCACAACCGGCAGGTTTTCCAGCCAGGAGGCTGGTCACTGTGACTCAGCAGGAAGGAGGGCCTGTGACCACAGAGATACCATTTATATCCCGAGGGACGGGGCAAAGGGGAAGAGCCGCCTCCGGTCAGAGAGGAAAAAATGGGTGCCCTGTTTCTGTAAGCCTTATGATGTGGCAAAGAATAATTTTCCTTCCCCTCAGAAGCAGCAGGACACAGTGTTTTAAGGCCAGGATTAGGGGCAGGTGCTTGAGTAATCATCACATGTCTGCTCATTGGAAGATTTCCTGTGGACAGGCAGCAGGAGGGGACAGCGCCTTGTGACACAGCCAGAAGGACCAAACCCAGCTTGCTGTCCACTTTGGGACTCTCAGCTGGCATTTTCTTGGTGACCTGAGTGGGATTGTTATGGCAATTATTGCCTCATGTGCTGACCCTAGTGAACTGATAAGACTTCGGTCCTGTAGAAACAGCAAAATAAAAAATAAAGGGAGGGCAGGTCTTCTACAATTGATGGTCAGCGGCCCAGAGTTGCAGTGCTCCTGGAACCCTAGAGGCACACAGGGCGTTTGTCCCTTCAGGCAGGCGGAGGCGGTGCCAGCCCAGGCCACTTGGCCCCTTCAGGTTTGATGTCCCTTCCTGGAGGGCAGTCCCAGTGCCAGCCACTTCAGGGCTTGCGACTCTCAGTAAACCCTTCCTTGCCCTGACCCGACTTTAGGAAGGACTGGTTCATGGGGCAGCCTGTGGCCGGCCAGTTGGCTTCTGCTCCATTTCTGAGACCTAGAGGGGCAGAGTTCAGGGTGAGGTATTTTTTCTCAGGTTGGCCATGTTTTCCAGAGGAGGGGCTGGAGCCGAAGGGTGATGATGGGCATCATTCCAGGCCCAGGGGTGCTGGCCTGGAGAGTGCCTTGGCCTGTCTGTTATGCATCTTTGTTTGTGTGTCTTCATCCCACCCTGAATTCTAGACCCTCAAGCTTTCTGGAACCCCTCAGATTCCTTCCGGTCTGATGAGTCCTGGTCAATCACAGACTCTTGCTCTTTGGCCTGGTCCCTGTAGCCTTCACCTCTAGGCACACAGCACCACCTAGTGGCAGACCTGGAGCCAGACAGCTCCCACTTCCCAGGAGCTCTCGGTGGCGGGTACAATTCTAGGTCTTTCTGTCTTCCTGGTGGTTCAGCAGCTTTGTTAATCTGAGTTTTTTCTCCTTCACAGGTGGCTATGAGAGGTTTTCCTCTGAGTACCCAGAATTCTGTTCCAAAACCAAGGCCCTGGCTGCCATCCCGCCTCCTATGGCCCCCAGTGCCACGGAGTCCTTGGACCTGGGCTGCAGCTCCTGTGGGACCCCCCTGCACGACCAGGTAGACCTGGGGTGTGGAGTGTGAGGACCAAGGGTGGGGCTAGGGACAAGCCCAGGGATACTTGGAGCCACCTTCCTTTCAGAGTTTAGGTATTTTCCAGGCTTCAAACGCAGTGCCTTAATGTGAGGAGGATGTGGTGAACCGTGAGGACTGCGGTGGGGTGTTTATTCTTTGCAGTTCTTTCCCTTCTTCGTTTTATTGTCATCACTTAAGAAAAGATGTGAAGACATTGTCCCCTGGCTTAGCCTCCGGACTTCTGAGTGGGTGAGCCAGGACATGCTGCTTCACACAGGAAGCTGAGCATGCTCCCTGGAGCGAGCCCCACCCTGACCCCCCAGCAGGCAGGCTGCTCCCCACTTGTGTCGGAAAAGTGCCAGTGGGTGTAAGGAAATCGGCTCAAGCTGCTGCATTTCTCCAAAGCCCACCTTTCCAGTTTAGTGGACAGAGGGTAAAGTTTAGGGTCCAGCCTGGCACATCTCACACAACTCTAAGCCAGTATCCATCACGTCATTTTTCTACAACCCCTCCTCTTGTCTGTGAGGCCAGGATGGCATGTGTTTCTGATGTGCTACGTGGGGACATGCCCAAATGGCCAGGTCCCTAAGTCAGCGCAGCACTGGATGCTTAGCAGGTGTGGGCTCCGAGTGTTTCAGATGTGCAGAGGCCAGCAGTGTGCACCCTGCCTCCTTATCGTGGGGGAGGTGAGCCCAAGGCTTTGCCTATCCTGGCTTCTCTGCCCAGTCACCCCTCCAGGAGATTCGCAAGGGGAAGGGGGACTGGAAAGGTTCTGTCCAGCAGGATGTCCCCAGGACCTAGAATGCCCGCCTTGGACTGGTCACCCCCTCCCCACCTCCAGCACTTGAGCCCTTTTCCTGGAAGCCTTTTTCTCATGTTGTTTTCGTAACTTTATCCCTTTTATATTCCAGGGAGGTCCCGTCGAGATCCTTCCCTTCCTCTACCTCGGCAGTGCCTACCATGCCGCCCGCAGAGACATGCTGGATGCGCTGGGGATCACCGCCCTGTTGAATGTCTCCTCGGATTGCCCGAACCACTTTGAAGGACACTACCAGTACAAGTGCATCCCTGTGGAAGACAACCACAAGGCCGACATCAGCTCCTGGTTCATGGAAGCCATCGAGTACATCGGTAGGCCAGCCCACCCTGGGCTTCTGGGACCGAGGACGGCAGGGAATGAGAGGGAACGTGGGGACTTCGAGCCCTGTGGGGTCTGCCGCTTCCCCTCTCCCCGACAGGAAGGCCTGCCTGTTGGGTGTTTGTTATGGGGTGGGAATGGAATGATTCCACTGTACCCGAGCTTGGTTTACAGAGCCAGTGCTCTTTTCCTTGCCTGGCTCTAGATGTATAGATGCTGAGGCCCTTGCATGGGAAGGAGGTCGAAGACTTAGGTCACTACTTTTTTTCCTACAGGGTGGGTCTAATGAGCCTAGCATGCAATTTTCCCAAGCAGACTGCTTTGTTTGGTTGAATCTCGAAAATACCTTAGGATGGGTGGAATTGGAGTCCTCCAGCGGGTCCCCACCCCTGGCTTCCACCGTGTCTGCAGGGCCAGGGCTGCTGCTGCCCTAACTGCGCTCATTCTCCTTCCGTGCCGCAGACGCAGTGAAGGACTGCCGCGGGAGGGTGCTGGTGCACTGCCAGGCGGGCATCTCCCGCTCGGCCACCATCTGCCTGGCCTACCTGATGATGAAGAAGCGGGTGAGGCTGGAGGAGGCCTTTGAGTTCGTGAAGCAGCGCCGGAGCATCATCTCTCCCAACTTCAGCTTCATGGGGCAGCTGCTGCAGTTCGAGTCCCAGGTGCTGGCCACGTCCTGCGCCGCGGAGGCCGCCAGCCCCTCCGGCCCGCTGCGGGAGCGGGGCAAGAGCACCCCGACCCCGACCTCGCAGTTCGTCTTCAGCTTCCCAGTGTCTGTGGGCGTGCACTCGGCCCCCAGCGGCCTGCCCTACCTGCACAGCCCCATCACCACTTCCCCCAGCTGTTAGAGCGCCGCGGAGCTGCAGGGGTGGGCGGCCATACACACCTGGGCGGGCAGCCAGCGGGGACCGACCCGCTGGGGGCAGTGACCCAGCTCCGTCCCCATCCGTGTCGCCTTGGCCAACCAACCCCAGGGCCAGCTAGAATGGCAATAAGGACTCGAACACACCTTCCAAGCAAACACAGAACACTCCAACTTAGAGCAATAACGGCTGCAGGAGCGGCCAGGGAAGACCTTGGTTTGGTTTATGTGTCGGTTTTACTTTTCAGGTAGAAATTTCTTACCTCATTTTTTTAAGCAGTAAGGCTTGAAGTGATGAAGCCCACAGACCCTGGCAAATGTGCCCAACCAGCTTCCTTGCAGGGAGGGAGGGAGGAGGGGAAGGGGCAGGAAGAAAATGAGTTTGCCAGAAGTGCCTGGTTCTGTCTGCTTGTCCTCTTGTTATTGTTGTGGTCACGGGAGATTTGTTTTAAAAAGAGACCTAGGATACGGTTTTTCTAATTATTCACCGACAGGTGAGTAATTATCTTAATAATAAATAAAAATATTTATTATGAGTCTCCTCAGAGTATGTAATACAAGGAGTCTAGTGGCAGTGAATTTAGAATATATTTCTGTTGATGTCCACAGGGGAGCAGGAGCATGCTAGTACCCAAACAGCAGGGGAGGAAGTGGTGTCGCCTAGGTCTGTGCCAGTCTGCATGGTGGTCACTGTTCGTTTGTTGCCACTGAGAAGCAGACAGGTTGGGGAGGGAGGGGAAAGAAAGCAGAGGACTGCTTTTTAGTTATTTTTAGAGCTGGTTCCTGGGCACATGGACCATAACCATACAACCTTTTCTCTCCAATAATCCATTTGATGGTTGGAGCATTTTTTTTTCATAGTCCTGCCTAGGGCCTGTATGCGGTCTGTGATAAATGCCATATTACATATAAGGTGCTCCTGGAAAATTGGGTGCACTTCCGATTTTGCTTTAGTGAAATCATTTGGCAAGACCATAGGGGAAACCAGATCTCTAGCAATACCTGAAATGAATCCTTTTCTTAGTTGAAATGCTGTCTTTTGCATAAATCGGTTTTTAATTTAAGGGGGGATTTATTTGAAATGAAGTATACCAACAAATTCTTGTGTTATTAAAGTCCAGTTAGGTGAGTTTTTTAAAGGCCCTTCATCTTTTGAATAAAAAGTAGATGCCACGTTTTAGGTCTCCTTGCAGCTTAGAAGAAGGATGAGAGGCCCCCTTGGAAGTGGAGTAGGGCAGACTCCTTGCCTGAGGCTGGCTGCTGGCTCCTGTGAAGTGTATCATGGGTACTTGGGAGCCATTTTGAATCCTTAGTTGCGCTAATGTCATTTTAAGGGGCCTTTCCAAATGGAAGAATGGCTCTAGAGGAAAAAGGACATTTTTCTGTGGGGAGGGGTTGGGGGGAGGGCAGAGGGAAGAAGCTATGTGTTACTTCATTTGTAGTATTGTGGAACAGTGTTGTTAATGGATTAGAGGTCATTGCAAACTTGTCTAGAAATGAGCATTTTTAAAGCCCTTTGAGAGTAGCTCTCAGTGAACATTCTTGCTCGCCTGTGAGTAACGTGTCGCAGTTGTGGGGGAATGCTATTTCTCATTTGGTATTGCAGACAGGCCCAGGTTCATTGCATTTCCTTCTGTGAACTTGTGTCGACACATTTGTCCTGCTTGCCTGTGTCAAGCCCTGCCTCTGGAAAGGCCAGCGTTGCCACTTCCTGCCCTGTCTCTCTGGGAGCTGTGTGGCTGAAGAGTTGATAGGCATGAAGCGGTTGAGGTTCCCAGGTGGCAGACTCCTTTAGAGACCATACAGCTGGACACTTCCACTTCTGCCTTGGTTCCCGAAGTCACCTCATGTCTGGTGAAGAATGAGGTCAAGTGAGTTCTGCACTGTGAAAGGCACCAGTGCCAACAACAGGTGGATAGGACACAGGGGCTGCAGGAGGAAGGGGCAGGTGACCCCCAGAAGATTCACTTTTTATACAGTGAGTGGACATTTGCCAAATCTGTCCTGCTTTTTTAGACTGGATCCCAACTACATAGATAGTAGGAACTCAGGATTAGCTCCCAGTGTCTTTCTCTGCTTCCCGTTCAAGCCTATCACAATGCCAAACAGCTATTTATAAATCATTTTCTTTGTACTTGATAACAGCATGACTCTTAGAAATAAAATAGGACATTGGCTTGATTGAACAAGGGAACTGTCTCTATTGTTAATCGCCCACCAGAAGTCTCTTTGAAGACTTGGAACAACCCTGATGAAGATACTGCCACAGTGTCAGGCCAAATGGCCAGTGGGTTTCCATAAGCAGTTTCTGGTGATGGGGAATTTCTGTAATAGCAAAAGCATGGCCACAATGATTCCCAGCTTTGCTGTTGGCCACAAAAGGCAGTAGGTTCATTGGGTATTTACCACAGAGAATGAGAGTGCTGCTGATTCCCTCTTGGGGTCTTGTCTGACTCTTGGATGTTTGTGGAGGAGTCAAAGGAATGGACTGGACTTCCCCACAGAGCAGAATTAGGCAGAAGCACTGGTGAGCAGGTGGCTGGTGGTTCCCGGCTTTCTTCCTTTCTTCCTGTGGCCCTGGAGCTGGGATGCTTCGTTTTCAACAAGCCTAGGAAGCCCTGAGAAGACTTGGTGAAGCAGGTCCGTCTTGGCTGTCCGTTACAATCATCTGAGGAACTTTCAAAATGCTGATCCCAGGGCTGTTTTTGACCAAGTAAAGCAGAATTCCTGGGGGTGGGAACTGGGCATCCAGGCATTGCCAGGAGCAGCCCACTGTGGGAGACTGTCCTTCCTTCCAGGTGGCGAGGTGCTGCTGGTGGCTGGGTCTCACTGAAGTCACAGCCGGTCATGTGGCCCTAGCTCAGTGTGATCTCTCTGCCATCGAAGCCCAGTTAAGAGATGAGTTCTTTTCCCCAGGGAGCTCCTGAATGGGGCGCCTCTTTGTGCTCTCTGAAAGCCAGCTGGTCTGTAGAGCGTAGTTAGCAGACTCAACACACCATCTAGGTAATGAGGTTTTCCTTGCAATTTTCTCGTCTATCACGAGAAGTGGAGTCTGCTCTGAAGTTGTCCTCCAGAGTGCCCTACTGTCCTTAAAGTTTGCGTTATTCAAGAAGAGACTTTATAAGGACAGCAACGCAATACTTGTAAATAATGCCATCTTGTAGAGTAGATCATTTCTACATTTCTTACACCTGTATTTCTGTAGATGTATATAGTTTAGAGGATTTTTTGTTTATTTGAGTTTTTTTTTTAGAAAAGTCCAGATGTCTGTTTTTATTTATTGCTTGAAAAAGATCATTTGAAGAAAAATAAATACATTTTCAACCACTTCTGCCTTGGTTGAAGCTCTCCTTTAACACAGGTCTGCTGTGACAACACAGAAGGGCAGGAAAGGAAACCTGGGCCATCACGTGACCTCGCCCGCCCAGCAATTGCAGAGGAGCATGGTTGTAAAGCAGGGATCTCATCTTTCCCCTCACACCCCTCCCGGCCAGTGAGAGGAGCAGGCTGATGCTGAGAGCCTGATATCCCAGCAGCAGGCAGCTGAAAGACAGGGGCTGAGGTTCTGCTGTGTGCTGCACTAGGACACAGAGGCAAGGAGGGGTCCGGAGGGATCGGCCTTAGCCAGCAAGAGAGCAAAGCCATGAGGCTGCAACAGGCACACGTGTAAGGACTTTGCACCCAAGGGGTCCAGCCCAGCTCCCAGAATCTGAGGAAATGTTACTGGCTTCATAGTCCATCAGGATCATGGACTATACTATGTTTTTTGATACCCAATAGGAATTAATAGAGGTGATATAAGCCATGGCTTCCCCAGGGCTGATCTGTGGATCATTTGTATCAGATTCTATTGCTATGAATTTCCCAAACCACAAAGCACCTAACCACTAAATACACATGCCTGTTGTATCCTAATTATTTACCATTATTCTGGGAGCACTAGGCAAAGTGATAAGCAAGTGAAAGAAATGAGAGATTCAGTTTGGAGAGGGGCAGACCAAGTTATCTTAGAAAATGAGAGAATCACCTAAAGTATCAGAAATAAGAACTGGGTAAGTAGTAAACTTTAAAATTCATATGGGAAAATAGTAACTTTTCAGTATGAAAATACCAATTAGGATAGGAATAGTAGGAAACCCCCATATGAAGACAATTTTAAATGTCAACAATAAACTTGAGTGGCAACAAGAGGGACCAGCACTTGCTAGCCCCTCCCAGGGGCTTCCGTGGGCATAGGAAAGGTGAGAGAGATGGCCTTTGTTCTTGAGTAAGTCCTACCTCCAAATTTAACTTGTGCATTTAATAAGATCTTAACACACCAGCAGGCTTTTGGGGGGAACATGGGATATAATTATGATTTCACTTGGAGAAATGCATATGCAGGAAATCAAAAAAACAGCAAGGGGGGGCATCACAAAGAAGGGTCTGCCTTGGCCTTGGGTTGCTGTGATATTCAAACACGTAAAGAGCAGAGATTTATTTCTTAATAGTTCTGGGTGACTGGGAAGTCTTCGGTGAATGAGGACTCTCCTGCCTCATTGTCCCATGGTGAAAGGGAAATAGGCAAGGGAGTGTGAAATGGTGGGAAGAGCGGCCAAGGGCACAGTGGGGCACACCTGTAATCCTGGCACTTGGGAGGGGAGGCTGAGGCAGAGAGGTCACTGCAAGTTGGAGAGCTGCCTACTGAGCTCCAGGCCAGCCTGAACGACATAGTGAGACCCTGTTCCAAAAAAGGGCGCAGGGGTCAACATCACTTTTCCAACAAGCCCATATGCAAAGAGGACAGTACAACTATTTCTGAGGGCAAAGTTCTCCTAACCTATTTGCCTCTTAAAAACTATTTGCACTGAGGATTATGTTTCCAAAAGGTGAGCTTTTGGGGAACACGTTCACACCACGGCAAGAGGGGAGAGATACAGGTCCTTTTGTACTGTATCACTCATGTGATAAAGTAGTTTAATATTTTGTATGGACTGTTCCTTATAATAGACACTCATGGTTCCATGCATGTCCGTGTAAGTGATACTACACACTGCCACTGTGGTTTTGATTTCCAGCTCATTTCAGAAGTGTCTATTTACCCTGTCCCCTTTCTAACCTCTCCTGGCATGACAGTCCACAAATCGTAACTACTATCACTGCATCCAGGAGCTTAGTTATATAAATAGCAATTGTTTGCTTTTGCATCTGCAGTGGCCGGGTAGGAGCTGGGGCAAGGCTGTGCTTGATGCTGAGTACATGGGGTTGCCTGTGGCCTGTGCTGTGTTCACCTGAAGGCCAGCCGGCTCCCTCACTGCCTGTTGGTGCTGGCTGGTGGACAGTTCCGCTGTGACTGTGACTTGAGCTCCCATGAGTGCTGTCTCAGGATGCATGGCAGTCTCAGGGTGGATTTCTTACATGACAGCTCAGAGTGCGTATTCCAGCAAATAGGTAGAAGCTACTCCCGCTATGGTCTCATTTCAGAAGTCTCAGAATGTACTTGCTCTTTATTAAAGAGTTCTAAGCCTCTTCTGATTCTCATAAGAGGAGAGCCCATCTCTTGTAGGAAAGAATGTCAAAACATTTTGTAACCATTAAAAAAAACCATGCTGATAAACAGTTATTTAGAGAACCTGAAAATGCAACTTTCATCCTTAATCCACAGATACTTGTCATCTGAAAGTACATCAACAACCAAAACTTCTGATAGGGTTTTTCCTAGAGGTGGTCTTTAAAATCCCCAGGTGGATCTGGGTATGTTTTACTTGCTAATGCCAAGATCCTTACCTTGATTTCTTCCTGAAACCTAAAAAACTTGCACCAAGTTGAGGGCATCAGAAGGATTCAGTGCTCTCTGTCTATATTAGGGTGGTCACATATGATGTTTATGCTGCTGCTGATTATTACTGCATCTACAACAGACATTACTAATCAACTACAGTCTTTTTCCTACTGAGCTCATGTATGTCGTTGAGCTCAACAGAGTACTACAGGTACCCACTGCCCCTTCCCTGGAGCAGGCCTACAAGATAATAAACAATAGCTGTTGTAGTCAGGGATTGCAAGGAAAACAATTACATATAGGACACATAATTTACAGAATTATTTTATAATAGTCACCCAGAGCATTAAATATAAGAGGTGCAGGAAATCTGTCCACACACTAAGACCCAAGGAATCTAGCTGAGAGCATGGATCCCACAGCAATGTCCTTCATGAGTCCAGCTGAAGACCTAGAGCCCATGACAGTGCCTGCCACAAATCCAAATGGAGGCCTAGAGTCTACGACAATGACTCATGCAAGTCTATTTCA
>PVJX010018085.1:0-15633 GCA_004027295.1 Dolichotis patagonum
GCTAGAATCAAAAGTTAAAAAGTAGGGTCAAAAGAAAAGATTAAATTTAGTGATGAATCTTAACTGGCTTTTGCTTGTGATTCTAGGATTGAACAACACAATTAGTCTTCTAATGAGCTCAATAGAAGAAGATTGGCTTTATAGACAGAAAGGCAGAAGAAAGAAACAACAAAAAGCAGAGTGGCTTTCTTCAAGTTATCCTCATAAGGATTAAAGCAGATAACTTCATTACCATGCCAAGGAACCTGTCCTGTTTGGGAATTTGGTTTTATCGCTCTCCTGGTGTTTTAAGATGTCAGATAAGTAATTTTGACTTGGTGATAACAGATCTTACCACGAGTGACTCCATTTTGATTTGGTCTGTTGACACTGGTACTGGAGTTCAGTCCAAACCAAAGACCTCCAATAAATTTTACTTAACAATAGGTAAACTATTGTGTAATCACACAGGAGAATGCTCTTTGGCCAGGAGCGGGGCAGGGTATGGAGTGATTATTAATATGTCCAAATTCATGGATGAATCTCAAATCATCCTGAATAAAAGATGCTTTACACAAAAGTATATACCACATGATTGTGGTTACATTAACTTTTTTTTAAGCAAAATAAATCGTAGTGGAAAATAGCCCACAGTGGGTATCACAGTAGGAGAAATTGACTAGGAAGAGGCAGGAGAAAACTTTCTAAAATGACAAGCATATTTGGTATCTATTAGAAGTCTGGATTATACAAACATATGCATTTCCCAAAATACAGCACATATTCATACTACACAAGAATGGCTTAGAAGTTAATCATAGACTTAACAGAGCTAAAACTAAAATTTCTGGATGATAGAATTGGAGATTTATGCATTCCATTGGATGGAGATTTATGAATTCCATTGGATGTAACTTTTACCTCAAAAGATAAAATTTATAAACAATATTACTTTAATGATATGTTTGCTGAAGTGTTTAGGAGGAAAATTAGGTATCTGAAGTTTGTTTTAAAATGCATATAGAAGTGATTTGGGGCTGTGGATGGGGGTTCAATGGTAAAATGCTTTCCTTGCGTGCACAAGGCTCTGATTTTGATCCCTAGCACCATACACACACGCACATACACACACACATTAAAATGGGTGGGAAGGATGCTTAGATGGACAGATACATAACAAAGTAACTATAATAAGTGTCAAGAGACTTAACAGCTAGCCAAGATAGAGAAATAGGGACTGATTTACTCTCCTACATTATACAACCAGAAAGCCAGGCAAATACATTATGAAACAAAGATCTTTTTTAATCTTTTAAAACAATTTAATTAAGTGTATTGGTACAGTTTAGGTGCATACGGTGATCACATTTATTGCAGGGAATTTGTACCTTTTTATGATTTGCCTTGATTTGTCTTTTTTCCCGCTTATACTCCTCTCCCTTTAACATCCTCTTTCCCTCCTTATTTACAAAGCTTTGTTTCCATTTTATCCTTCTTTTCTCAGTTTTTCTTTTCCCTCCCTTCCTTTTTCTCTCCTCCTCCCCAGTTCTTCTTTCCTTTTGAACAGTTTCTTCCCAATCCACCGTATCTTTTGTACCATTTGGTTCTTAGAAACAAAGGTCTGTGTGAAAAGAAACCATCTGGGGTCTGAAACAGTCACTTGAGTAGGCAGAACAATTACAAGACACACAGATTTGAGAGCATTTTGTGTTTCCATAAACCAGAGCAAAACAACTTCACAGTACAAAGGGCACCAAGAGAAGAATCCTTAAAAGAATGAGGGAATAGTAGTGAGGCGAAGTTATCCCCAATGAAATGGGCCTCTGGACTCATCATTGCAAATTCTGTATCTGTAAGTCAAACTGTCTTATAGATTAAATGAAATCCTAATCAAAATCCTAGCAGCCATTTTGTGGTAGAATCTGGTGAGCTGGTTTTAAAATTTATAGGAAAATGCTTGAGTAGCTGAAACAACTTCGATAAAGAATAAATTGGAGGGTCTGTACCATTTGGTTGTAAGCTTTAGTAGTTAAGACAATGTGAGTGGGCATGGTGGTGCACATCTATAATCTCTGGCTGAGGCAGGAAGATCAGTGCCAGCCTGGGCCACATACTGAGTTCAAGGCCAACCTGAACCACACAGTAAGCCCCTGTCTCAGAAAGTAAAAACAAACAAAAAGACCTGTGATTGGTGTCAGGCTTTATATAGCAATGGAGTATAGTAAGAGTCCAGAAACAGACTCATCTATGTATGGTCACTTGAATTTAAACAAAGATGATAGGAGAGCTCAAGGGAACAAAAGCCTGCTTAACATAGGGTTCTGGAACACATACTTACCCATATGTAACCACACTAATCCCAAAAATAAACTATCTTTACCCATACTCCCCCATCTCACACTACACAAAAATGGCTTAGAAGTTAATCACAGACTTAAAAGAGCTAAAGCTAAAATTTCTGGATGATAGAATTGGAGGACTTTGGATGGCACAGCATGTAGATAAGACAGCATAAAAATAATCAGCGTAAAAGAAAATATTCATGAATTTGACTTAATCAACATTATAAACTTTTACTGAAAATAGAAAGACAAGCTTTAGGCAAAACATCTGATTTGAAAAAACTCAAATAATGCTTACAATTCTATACAAAAAAGTGTAAGTGGGGTAAAATATTGAATTAAATGGCTCTTCACTAAGGAAGATATATATATAAATGCAAAATAAACACTAGCTCACTGTTATTAGTTGTATCAGTGAGTGCTCACTAGAGAAACATTTAATGCAAGATATATAAATCTATCAGGATTTACCAGATGGGCTTATAATGGCTGCTCACAGAGTCAGGTGTGGGAGTGTGAAAGGGCTGTCTGCGTGCTGGAGAGCTGAGAGACCCAGGGGAAAGTTGAAGGCCTGAAGCTCACTGCAGTGTCCCACGTAAGCCCTTGTCCGGAGGCCGAAGAGTGTGTACTGGAAGGCTAAAGGGTCTTCGCTGGAAGCCAGATGATATCCAAGGTGAAGGTAAAGACTGGTGCTCCTCTGAGGAAGGGAGCCTTCCTTTGTTTCTCTCTTATTCCATTCAGGCTGCAAGCCTAGTGGTTGGTGCCACCCACACCCAGGGATTGCCTTCTGTCTTCAGTAAATCCCTTCAGCCACACCCAGAAATATGCTAATCTAATTCAGTGGACTGTTTCTAAATCAGTTAACTATCACATTTGTTATTAAGGAAATGCTCACTAGAACGAAGTTATTAAAAGTTGGCATTACCAATCGTCAGCAAGATTGTGGGGTAAACAGAACTCTCATACCTTGCTCATGGGGAGGTGGAAAGTTCTGGCCACATTAGGAAACAATGTGGCAGTTTCTTATAAACTTCAGCCTTTTTTTGAATTCTGGGGTTCTTTAGACTTTTCAGGTCTTTAGTGTCCTGAACAAAGAATTGAACAAGACACACAAAAAAAGTAATGAGGTTTTACATTTATTAAAGGTAGGAAAACATGCTCTGCCGAGCGAGGGCAGGTCACTGTGAGAGTTCACAGTGGCCATGAGGTTAGTGGCAGAGGTCTTTTGTATCCTTCATTCTTCAGGCTGAGGTCAGATCTAGGCTGTCATACCAAAAACCTGCTTGTTTTCACATCATAACAATTAAAAACAGTCCTTTACCTGATTATTCCCAGATGAAGGATTTAGTAACTCTATTCCATGTACTCTATGTGGATCTCTATGATTGACACATCATGCCTATCTGCTCAACCAGTTGGCCATGCCCTAATCTGCTTCATTGTAACTCATCAATTCTACTCCTCAATGTTTGCCTAAGAGAAATGAAACCATATTTGCACAAAAGTTGTATACGTGAATATTGACAAAATTTGTGAGGTATGTACTTGTGTACATGAATATTTACAAAAACATGATCATAGATATTCATAAGATATTTATTTATAATAGTCCCAAATTAGAAGCACTCCAAAAATCTGACAACTGGTGCATAGATAAAACATCCATAGGGTGCTTATTTAGCAGTAAGAATGAACAAACTACTAATTTATTCAGCAATATGAGTGAATCTCGAAAACATCCTAGAGAGACACAGTGGACCAAGGCCTACATAAATTCATGTGTCTTAAAAAACTAAAAAAGACAAAATTATAGTGACAGGAAACAGATCAGATGTTGCCAAGGGCTTTGCTGGAGGGAGAAATCTTTCAAAGTTGAAGGAACTGTTGTATATCATGATGGTGGTGGTGATTACATATCTGTACCCTTGAATCAAAACTCATCAGCCAGGTGTGATGGAACACGTCTGTAATCTCAGCCTTCTGGGTGACAGGCAGGATAATAACAAGTTTAATCCCAGTCTGGGCAATTTATTGAGTTGATGAGACCCTGACTCAAAATGAAAAAGGGCCCAGGCTTTAGCTCAGTGTGAAGGGCCTGAGTTCAATCTTTAGTTACTGCCAAGAAGAAAAAATTAAAAATCATACATTTCGAAGTGGTAAGTATATATTTTATACCTCATTAATGTTGTAGTACCTTAAAAAAAGAATGTAGATGTTGGGTTTGTAGTATTCATTATAAATTCTTTCATATCTACCAAATAAAGTTTGATAATTTTATTTTAAAATATGCCAAGAAATAGGAACTTGAGATGAAAACCGGAAGAGTGCTATATATTTTATGCCTTGAGGTACTTTTCATGTGAACATTTTCATGTGACCTTGTTTAAGGTAAGTAGCAACAGGATTATATGTATATTTATTTGATACTTATGTACTTATATTTGAATGTATTTACTAACCTGAATTATTTAATGACTTTCTTGATCAGTCATTGGGATGATGGTGTGTTGGAGTAGGGAACAAACTTAACATAAAATGTTTTGGCAAGTAACCTATTTAAATAGGCTGAATTCTATGATCATGAAATTCATTGATGCTACTTTATTTTAGAATCTGTTATGGTTTGTGTCTAGATCCCCCCCCCCCAAAGTCTCGTGCAGTCATGGGAGGCAAGATTTTTGGAAGTCACTGAATCCAGAGTGTGTGACTGATTTGTGATGTAATGCTGGGATTAATGGTGCTGGGATTAAGGGTGTGAGTGCTACACCTACCCTAGGACAGGTAGCCTGCATACAATATAAAGGACAGAGAGAGGCTTGTTCTGTCTTCTATTTTGCTGCTTTTGTTGTCTTCCACTGCCATGAATTGTTGCCCCGTGCCATGTGTCATCCTACCTTAAGCCAGCTGGTTATAGACTGAAACCTCTACAAACTGTGAATTAAATAAACCTTTCCCCTTTAACTTTGGGTATCAGGTATTTTGTATCAGCAATAAGAAAATTATCTAAGGCGTAATCTTATGTGTTATCCTCACTCAACAGTCAAGACCTGCTGATAAAATCTAACTTCAATATAATACCCATTGATCATTCTCTGTTATTCGGTTCAGAAAGCCCTGGAATTCTTTCACTATATGCATGCCTTTATACTATTGTGTTATGTTTGATATTATTGTAATTGAAACTATGCTCAACTATACCAGAGTAAGAGATATGGCGTTAGATACTGTTGATGTCCAGTTGACTTAATGTAAAGTACTGTGTTGCCTATGTTGTCCTCTTCTGATCTGCTCTGTACTGCCCCCTTTTGTTTTATTCTCTTTTAAATAAAAAAAAAAATCTAACTTCAAAATATTGTAAAAGTAATTAAAATTGTATTGAAATACTACTATAGATGTTGCCTGTAGTTGATTTTTTTCCTCTCGAAAGCCACTGTTTTGTGACCTTTTAAGAGAATGTGTTCATAGCATCTTCTCTAGTGCCAAAAACAAACACTTTCATGTGGTACTAAAATGCCTTCATTTTATTTTAATATTAATTTCAGTGTCTCTTCAAGTCTAGGAATATAGAATCCTAAGATTATTACCGAAAGACTGAGGTTATGTTCCACAGTGACAAAAAATAAAAATGGATGGAGGAGTGTCTTAGTTACTTTCCTCGTTGCTGAGACAAAATACCTACCTCCCAAAGTAAAAAGAGGAAAGGTTTATTTCCGCACACAATCTGTAGAGGTTTCAGCCCATAGTCGGTTGGCTCTAAAGCAGGGCATCATGGCAGAGGAGAAACAGCCCATGGCAAGGCAGGGCAGGCAGGAGGCAGCCAGCAGTAAAGTAGCGAGCAGCAAATTATGGTATGGTAGCAGCCCTCTTTCTGTCCTTTACATTTTATCCAGGCTACTGGTAGCTCTCACACCCAGGATGGGACACCCTTAATCTTAGTATCATGCCATGAAACCCAGTATCACATTCTTTTTTTGTTTTGCTTTGCTTTTTTGAGATAGAGTCTTGCTTTGTAATTCAGTCTGGCTTTAATGTCACAGGCTAGGCTGGCCTTGAATTTGCAGCAGTCCTCCTGTCTCTGCCTTCTAAGAGCTGGGATTACAGGTATGTACCACTATGCCCAGCTGGCATCACATCCTTAATCCCAGCATGACATGCTTTAGATCCAGCCACCTCCTAAAAGCTTCACCTTGACCACATGATGCTGTGGGGGGACATCCAGGTACAAGCTGTAATAAGCAGTTAGGGCACAAGTAAATTTGTTTAAAATATACAAAGGCAGGGATAGGCAAGTAGAACTCCTGGCAGCTGGGAGAGGGTCCTGAGCAGGGTACCCACAAATGCCCCTTGTCTAGGGTTTTTAAGCAGTTTAGAAAGGGGCTTGGGCCATTGTGTAAATGATATGATCTCTAATCTCCACCCTATAGGAGACTACATACTTTCAGGGTCCAATCATCCAAAAAGATGACCCTAACTGCCATTCTATCTGATTCCTGTGGCTAGAAGGTGTTGGGAGTCAGGAGAGTTCTCTCAAGGGCTTATCTAATGACCTGTGATGGAAGTCAGCTGGGCTCTCCATGGCAGGTTCCATCCACAAGTAGACACTGGATGAGAGGAAAGTGAACAAGGAAATTGAGTGACAGGGTCTAAAAACACAGATGAGCAGCAAGGGTATCAACTCTGGTATGAAGGGCCCATCCTCACAGGGAATTCCAACAAGACTCTGGTTAAGGTTGGCAATACTTACCATCTTCTGTAGAGCTGGTATTACCAAATGTTGGTGAGAGCCTTCCCAACATAGCTCCTAAGTGGGGGGAGCAGTAGAAGCTGGGTTCCAGCCATGTTGTCCAGATAAAAAGTAGCAATTGAATCATCCCCAAGATAGGGTCTCCCCATCATTGGGATATAATGTAGGACTACTTATTCACTGTGATAGCATATGAAGTGATTACACACACCCCCAGAAGGCGGGCATACTAGGTTGAACCATTGAAAGGTTAGAGTAAGTATGCCTTTGAGCACAACTAGCTAAACAGGCGATAAATGAGAACCTCTTTTGTTTATCATGACTTATCATTTGAAGAGTCGAGTGATTATTTTCCTTCTTTCTTCCTTCTTTCCTTCCTTTCTTTTTTTAATAGTTTTTTGAGACACACTCTCACTATGTAGCCCAGGATGGCCTTGAACTCACAGTGATCCTCCTGCCTCAGCCTCTATTACACTGGGATTACAGTTTAGGAGATTTGTTTCCTTGAAGAGTCCAAGGTCCTTGCACGGCTCATAGGTATGATGGTCAGCCTCTTCATCTTTGGATGGAGGCAACATCCAGAGTTTGAGTCAAGAATGTGTATCCAGGGACTTAATTCCTTCTACTTTGATAAGTGTTGTGGTGGACAGGATCGCTGTTTGTGGTCCCTCCAAGGTTGGTTCTCAGGTGACCTTTTGCCCCCACACTGAAGGATAGGAAGGCCAGGTGCAGCTGCAAAATGTCAGATGGTAGTTTTTCAGGATCTGAGAATCAAAGGAATCCCAATTGTTGAGAATATATACCACAGAGGTAATGGGAGTTGAAATCAAGCTTCCCATTAAAAACATCATGTGAAGTGAAGGTGTCCCTTGCTTTTGCTATTGAAGTATTCAATGGCCCAGACATCCCTTGACTGCTTGTGAGGTCCTAGTTACTACAAATTGCAAGCTAGGATCCAGAGTGGGTGACACTACTAGTTGCTCTGACTGCCATGCCATTCACCCTCTCTTGTGTCCCTAAAGCCCTTTGGTTGTGACAAGAAGTTGGACTTTCTTTATCCCCCCACAATTAAAATACTCTATAAGCAAAACTGCAGATCAACTTGTAGACCTTCTATTACATGCAGAAAAGCAGTCAAGGCTAAAGTGAGGCAGAGTTCCAGCACACTAAGGAGGGCAAAGCAGTCATTTAAGTATTTTCTTTAGGCCATATTTGCCATCAAAGCCCAACTCAAAGTGGAGATCTCAATTAGACCTAGGTGGTTGTCTGTCTGTCTAGCTGTCACCAACATGTGCGCCTTTATATCATTCTCATCTAAGAAGTTGGAAAATCCTACTTGATTGCTGTGTCCTTTGTCCTTGCATCCCCAGCACAAGTGACAATAAAGAATGGCCAAGGAGGAAGTTGGGACCTGGGGAAGAGTGATTGATGATCCAAAAGCCAGTGTTGTAGCTTTTCTAAGCCACTTTTGAGCAATAAGGAGGTTTAGAATAAACTTCATGAGCCCAGCGGAGTCTGCTTTGCTCCATTCCATGACCAAGTTTTCTCTTCGTGGGAGTCTAAATTGCTACATCCTCTAAGGGCTTTCAACTACCTGACCCATCCCTTTAAAAGAGTAACCAGGCAATTAAGAGGAAATGACAAGATGAGGGGTTTTTCTTACCTCCTGGTATGACTTGCCAAGAAAGGTAATCATGATAGTGGAAGTGGATTCCTTCCTTTTAATACCTGCAGTGAATGGAAAGGCTATGTCCAAGGATCGTTGACTGTGAAGGGCCAAGAGCACCAAGGACCGGGGTCGCTCCCTGCCAGTGGAGAGATCTAATTGGAAAGGAAGATCTAATTGGACAGGTGAGACTGGACAGAGTGAAAGTAAAGAATGTAAGAGAGCATAGACTTTACTCACCTCCTCTCAGGACCCCAGGCAAGACCCCAAACATAAAAAATGAAACCACAAATGGAGGAGACAGGGTGAAAATTTGTATAAACGTTATAAAGGTGAGGAAGTAGAGCTCCCACTAGCCAGGAGGGGGTCCTGAGAATACCCCAGAATCTCTGTCTAGAGATTTTAAAGAGCTTTGAAAGGGAGCTTAGGCTGTTTTGTAAGCAATATACTCTAACCTTACCTTTTAGGATCTAATCTACGCAGCGTTCACACAGTCCCCATGTGGATCCATGCATACTTGAGCCAATGGCCTGTCTGATCATCTCTGGGAGGGTTCAAGACAGTTGCAAACATCTGCCAGATGTTTTGCCTTTGATTTATTTTTTTGAGACAGAGTCTCACTAGGTAGTTCAGGCTTCCCTCAAACTCATAGTGAACCTTCCTCAGCCTCCTGAGTGATGGGATTATAGGGGTGCACCACCACACCTGACTACCTGGAAGATGTTTTTGTAAGATCTCTGGAAGGTGGTAACTTTGCTGACTCCATTTTGGGCGCCCAACTCCTTTTTGGGACCACTGTCCTTACTGCTTAACATAAACCTAGTTTCCATCCAGTCTCAGTATTATTGCCTTAGGGTGGTATCCTTTGAGACTGTTTGTGGGGTGGCTTTTGTGTGATAATCTCTTAACATATATGGTTATTTCTCTTTATTCTGTAGGTTAGGAATTGACAAACTTTGTAAAGGGTCAGAAAATAAGTATTTTATACTTTGAGGACCATGTGGTCTCTATGTCTCTACTCTGCTGCTGTGAAAACCAGCCATGAACAACCCAGAAATGAATGAAAATGGTTGTGTTCCTCTAAAATTTTATACACAGAAACAGGTTTGGGCTGGAATTGGCCTGGGTTGAAATTTTTTAGGGTATAAACATCACCCAAAACAAATATGCAACTTGTTACAACCAAGTACTTGCATAGTCCAATAACATGGTATTTAATGTTACTAATACTGAATAATAAAGTGTTCAGTGTACTGAACTGAATAAAGTATACTGAATGATAAATTTTCCTGTATCAGAAATTTGGAATATACACATTCTGGGATTCCTATTTGACTTACTGATAAACAAAAGAATTTCTAATTTATGGAAAACATAAACATGCAGACATTTATCCAACATAGCTTTTAGAAATGTTTCATTAATTAGAATACCACTTTAGTTGATATAGTATAGTTTAGTAAGAAATGTAAAATTCGGACTATATATATATATATACATATATTTCATATTTTCCATTGATTTAAGGATCACCACAAATCAATGAAAAACATGGAATGTATAGAATCTGAATTTTACATTTCTTTCTATGACTAAAATTGATGTAGTTTGCCATGTTGCCTATATTTAGATCATTTCTTTTGAGTTGAAGCAGAATCAAGGAAGGATGTCCAAATGGTCACTTAGGATTTAAGCAAAGGCACTATCATTAAATAGAACTTTAAAAAGCTGAGAGCCTTTTTCCTCATGCTCTTATTTATATTAAACAAATCTATTTTAAAAGGTAGAAATAGAATCAAAAAGAAAATTGTAGTAGGCACTGTCTTCTGCTCTCTCTAGTCCAGCAGTGGCGAACCGACAGCACATGTGCCGTACTGGGCTGTTCGTATCAGTGAAAGTGCTAAAAGGTTTACCGTCGCTGCTCTAGTCTTTTCCTACTGCGTGTTTACTATCAAAGAGAACCAGTATTTCTGTCTCATTGAGACAACTTTCAAGCTGCTTCTTAGGATAAGTGAAAATAGAAAAACCACTTCTGAACAGATTCTTCTTATTTTGTGAAGAATACGTTGAGAAATGCACTTTAATCCTGTAAAGGCAGCACTGAGTAGACCACATTGTTCTGAGAGATGGACCTGAATGCCAACTGTAATTTTTATTGTGTAATTACGTTAACAATAACAACTTTATGACACAGGTTTCACTATGCAAAGTTCTTTGTGGAGAGGAAGCTGATCAGTTTTTACAAGAGGAGCCCCTAAATACTAGTCGGAAGTATGCACCACTGTTCCATTCAGTCCTCACAACAACCCCGTCAAGGTAGTATAAAGGCTGTAATCCAAAGACACCAAGTGGTTTATCAAGGCCACAAAGCTCCAAAGTTGCTGGTCTCGGGGTTAAGTCTGTGGACTGGCCCAAGGTCTATACTCTTCCACCTCGCTAGGCTGACTGAAGATGAATTCTAGAAACTGTCACTTGGTCAGCAAGAACAGCAGAGCACTGGACTGTGCCACTGACACGTAAGACAATAAGCAAGTTATATTGTCACACAGTGTCTCAGGCATTAATCAGAACTTGGATCAAAGTTTGCTTTTACCCATTGTAAAATTAGGAAGAGAAGGACATATTGTTCTCATAAAGCTACGTTTCACTGTATTTAAAGAACTATCCTTTGATCTAAGGTTATGGTTTTTTTGTGTGTGTGTGTGCTTTTTTTGGTAACGGAGATCAAACTCACAACCTGGCACTTGCCAGGCAGGAGCTTACTCCACTGAGCTAATCCCCCGGCCTGAAGGTTATGTTCTTCTAACATGTTTTGCTGTTAACTATGTTCCTAAGAAGTGGATAGTAAATTACTTTTCAATATTCTCTTGAGTGACTGATGTTTGTGTCCCAATCAAGTTCTAACACAGTGTTCTCAAATCATTTTGAAAGTAACATGGGACTATGTGATTCATGGCAATACATCAAACAGTGCTATATTTAAAGTTTCCCAGAATACATGAGTGTCTGAACTTGTAATATTTGTCACAAAATAAATGTCTTAGTTCATTTTGTGTTGCTGTAACAGAATACCTGAGATTGAATAACTGATAAAGAACAGGGATTTGTTTCTGGGAAGTCCAACACTGAGGGGTCCTCATCTGATTAGGGCCTTCCTGCTGCATTATTCCATGTTGGGAGGCAACGGGCAAGAAAAAAAGAGGACTGAACTCATTTGCATGAACCCACTTCCTGAATTACTAATGCACTCCTGCAAGAACTGTGTTCATCCATCCATAAGGGGGGGCCCTCATGACGTAATCACTTCCTAAGAGCCACTTCTCAACACTGTTGCTTTAATGAATAGCTTCTGGCTCACTATCTTTCAGGGAACCCAATGATGATGTGGTATTGAGATGCTGCATGATGTTTCTCAGTAGAACTTTGTTAAAGACTAGACATTATATGTCATTGCGTCTTTTATGATTCTGAATGCTTTGAGAACAAATCTTTTTTTTTTTTTTTTGTCTTTTTTCTTTCTGACAGAATCTCACTATGTAGCTCAGGCTGGTCTTGTACTTGAGATCCTCCTGCCCCAGCCCCCCAAGTGCTGGGAGTTCAGGCATGCACTGCCACACTTATTAGGATGACTACTGTCAAAGAAACAGAAAATAGCAATTATGGGTAGGGTAGGATGTGGAGAAATCAAAACCGCTCTACATTGTTGAGGGATTGTAAAATGATGCAACTGCTATGGGGAAAACACTATCAATGTGCCTAAAAGATTAAAATAGAACTGTCATATGACTGATCCAGGAATCCCACTACACTCCCCCTGTAGCACATATATCCATAGAACTGACACAAGGCGCAAAGAGATTTTCACGTTCATGCTCAGTGGTTGTTATGGTTTGTATCTAGATGCCCTCCCAAGCCTCATTATCTCATAGGTGGGGCTTTTGGGAGTGACTGGGTCATGAGTGTGATATTGGATTAGTCCACTGATGAATCTAGCATAGTTCTGGGTGAGGATAATGGATTTCCTGAAGAGGAAAGACCCATCCTGGTGTGGATGGCACCAACCAATAGACTCTCAGATAGAATTAACAGGGAAAGAAGGTTGGCTCCTTACTGCCTGCCATGCCATGAGCTGTTTCTCTTCTGCCATGACTCCCTGTTTTGGAGCCAGTAGACTATGGACTGAAACCTCTACAAACTGAGCTAAAATAACCCTTTCCGTCTTTGACTTGTGGGTCTCAGGTATTTTGTCCCAGCAATCAGAAAATAAGACAGCAATATTGTGCACAATACCCAAAAGATTTAAGCAAAGCACTCAGCAGATGATGGGTGAAATATAGTATATACCATAGAATATTATTCAGCCTTAAAAAGGAAGGAAATTCTGTTCTGCTATGACGTGGTTGAAATTTGAGGACATTATGCTAAGTGGAATAAGTCTCAGACAAGTACTATACGATTCTACTTAAATGGTCTACTACAGTGTTCAGATTCATAGAAACATGTAAGAATAGTGGTTGTTAGAAATCAGGAAAAGAATGAAAAGAGGAGTGATTTAATGGGCATATAGTTTCAGATTTGCAAGATTAAAAAGTTCTGGAGATCAGTTTCACAACACAGTAAATAATACTAATGAACTAGTACTTTAAAACATCCATAATGGTAAATTTTATACCACAATAAATATATTTTTCCATAATAAATATATTAATATACAAAATAGATTAATTGCATGAGTAGTCTAATTAACATTCTCTTGTATCCATGTTCACTGCCCCATAACTTCTTAGTTTCATCACACGGCCTCTGGGCACATAAAATACAGTCAAAACATGCTATGTGACGTCTGGGACTAAGTCATGAAAAGAATGAGTCTCAATGTCTCTCTATCTCTGTCTCTGTCTCTCTGTCTCTGTCTCTCTCACTTTCAGACTGCTGATTGCACCCAGGGCCTTCTTGCTGAGCTGCATCCCCAGCCCTTTTTTATTTTTTGAGACTGGGTCTCACTAAATTGCCAAGTTGCCTAGGCTGGGCTCAAGCTTGCAGTCCTCCTGCCTCACCTGCCCAGAGTGCTGGGATTACAGGTATGAGCCACCTGCTTTTTTCTTAATTGGGATACACAATTGAGACCAAAGTAGCCAACCTAAGATAATACATTGAAGAGATCCATGAGAGAACTAAAGATTCCAGCTGGCTGCTAGCATCAGCTGTATTCGGGAAGATAAATGGATGGCAAGCAAGCACATGAAAAGGTCATCAGAATTATTAGTCACTAGGCAAGTATAAAGTAAAGCCATAATGTGATGCTACTATCCACCCAGAAGAATCACCAGAGTTAAACAGACTTAACAGTAAATGCTGGCAAAGATAGGAGAACTGGCCCTCTCGTATCCCACTCAAGACAATGCCAAGTGACACAACCACTTTATAAGACAGTTTCAAAGACACATTTATCATTATACATAGCAACTTCATAAATTATACTTGCAGACTGGGGGAAAACACTAAGTGTGCACTTAGAGCCTGTGCTGTATCCTAAAAATGGAATGCTACTCAGCAATAAAAAAGAATGAACTAAATAGGATACGTCTACATTCCTGTCATAATGGCTAATATCCAAAATACTGGTACCACACTAGACAGTTTCATAACAAAACTAAATTAGTCTCATGATTCAGCTATCATATCTCTTGATATTTACTCAAATGAGTTGAAAACTGAGTCCACACAAATACTTGCACACAGATGTTTATGGAAGCTTTCTTCATAACTGCCAACACTTACAAGCAACCACAATGGACTTTAAGCAATGAATAAACTCTCATTCATCCGTATGATATCATATTATTCAGCAATAAAAGCAAATGAGCTACCACACTACTGAAAGACATAAAAGAAACTTAAGTACATGTCATGAAATGACAGATGTCAGTCAGAAAAGGCTAATACTATACAATTTCAACTATGTAACATTCTGGAAAAGGCAAAATTATAGATATTAAAAATCGGTGTTTACTAGTGTAGGTGGGAGGAGGAGTGATGAATAAGTGAAGCAGAGAATTTTTAGAGAGGTGAAAGTATTCTGTGTGATGCTGTGTTGGTGCGGTGTTTGTTATAAATGATGTCTGTCACTGTATATTTGTTAAAATCCATAGAATATACAGCATAGAGAATAAACTATATACAGTACAATATATATATATATCTTTACCATGTATGCATTGGTTGTTACTGTGTAAGTAGTTAAGGTACAGAACAGAGTATTATAAAATACAGACTTTAGTTAATAGCAGTGTATGGATATTGGTTCATTATATATCAAACGTTGCATGAGAATGCAAAAAGCTAGTAATAAATGGCATGAGTTAGGAGAAAGCAGCTATTCAGGAATTCTATTTTTCTTTTTTTGGAGGGAGGAGTAAACCTGAAAATGCTCTTTCAAAGAAATTATTAGTTAACAAAAAGAAAAAACTAACGATACACCCAGTAAGATGGCTAAATCTCAAATAATTGTGCTGAGTAAAGAAATCAGATCAGGGCTGGGGGTTTAGCTCAGCTGTGTAAGCGCCTGCTTGGCAAACATGAGGTCGTGAGTTTGATCCCCGGCACCAAAAAACAAAAAAAAAACAACAAACAAAAAAGAAATCAGATCATAAAGCAATATATACTGTACGTATGATTCCATTTCTATAAAATTCTAGAATCTTAATGATAGATGGCAGATGAGGGCTTGTGGTGGGGGTGCATGGCAGGGAGAGGTTCCAGAGCGGAAGAAAGGGCCTCCCTTTGGCCGTGGCAATGACTTCATGGGTGTACACGCATGTGAAAATGTGTCAGTTTGTGTCTTTTACATGTGTGCAATCTGTTATTTGTCAATTATCCTTCAACAAAGCTTTCTGAGATGC
>PVJX010018085.1:15733-37289 GCA_004027295.1 Dolichotis patagonum
TCTCATTGAATGCCGCTTGTCTATATTGATTTTATATTTGCGTTAATTCTATAGAAAGGAATAATAAGGTTTTTGTAGTGACATATGTTGCATTTTCATGTTGTATTTCTATTTCTTTGACTATTTCTTTTGTTATATTCGGTTACCAAACTGTTTTAAAATAGCAAAATATTTTAAAACATTCTCCCTTGATTTCAATGGTTATATAGGTTTAACTTCTTTTTGTAGTTAATATGTATCTGGCTTTTTCCTGTTTCCTCGTAAAAAATGTTTTTGCATATTTTGTGGTGCTGGGATTGAATCTAAGGCTGTGAACATTCTAGGCAAGTCCTCTATCACTGAGCTAAAAGACCAGCCCCTCGAAACTGCTCTAAAATTGCATTATTCTAGACTATATGTGTAGTGTTAGCCCTGCTACCCAATTAAATCTGACAACTGTAGCAAGAGAGACCAAGAGAAGCTGGCAGACGTGTGTGGATCACTTAGGGAGCAAATGTGGAGGCCGGGCTTGACTCTCACTCCCTGATTTACATGTTCCCATTAAACCTCGCCGTATCAGGAACACATGGCTGATAGGAGTGATAGAAATCTACACTTTTGTGCAGAGTGTACTTTCCATCCTCCCTTCACTTATTTCTCTTCTAAAGCGTAGGGTTAAGTTATGAATTTTGAGACAATCATTCTTTTTTATTCATTTAATAATGTACTAGGCACTGGGCTAGATAACCATGAACGTACAGATGACACTGTGCATGTCCTGCACTCCGCTTGTGGCCTCCGTGACCCAGTTTATACACAGGTAATTGCAATATAGGAAGTGCTTTTTTTATTTTGAATATTGACAAAGTTGACATTTTATCGCATGTACTTTGATAGGTTTGCTATGGAGTGGAAGTCCTGTGATGTGATGGCTTTGAAATTCATTATGTATTACTTTTCACTTATGATTGCTTTTTATATGTTCATTTAATTACAGGATATCTCTGGCCCCTGTCCTGTCAATCTACTCTCTAGAAAGTTCATTCTTCATTTATTTATTTATCTTTTTAATCTGACTGTATAGTTCACATGGGGTTTGAATTTACTGAGCTCCTTCCCTTTATTATCTCTGATTCTTAGTTCTAATTATCCAAGTTTTTGTCTCATAGTCATATTTATAAGTTTTTTCAGTACCGTGTTCCATGCTCTAGCAATCAGTATTTTCTTTAAATCTCTCTGGAAGTAAGTAACAGTGATACCTTTGCACTTAGAATTCCTAGCTTTGTGGCCATTTTCTCCAAATTACTGCCAACTTCCTCCTGTCTTCCAGTATTTGTTAATTAAATATATATTTTCTTTCTTCTGTTTGGACATTAACATGAGTTTTTGTGAATGTGGAATGGCTATTTTTCAGAAGAATTCTCTTTCACTGACATCTCGACAGTGAAAATTTCTAGACAGATTCCCAATTCAGGACTTTCTAAATGATTATTTTCTAAATAAAGAGGAATATACATTTATTATGTAAAAATTAGAAAAATTCAAAAAGATTAAAAGAATCAAGCATCATCCTTAATCCTAGAACCCAGAGAAAAGCACTCCAAACTGTTTCCTAATAGGACTTCACAAATACATGTGCAATTTTTTTTCACATAACTAGAACTATTTATTTATTTATTTATTTATTGGTGCCGGGGACCGAACTCACTACCTCATGTTTGCCAAACAGACACTTACGCTGCTGAGCTACACCCCTGGCCCAGGACAATTTATTTGTCATGAATTTTTCCACTCAAAAAAATACAACATGAACTTTTTTCATGTCATTAAAAATCTTTGAAAGCCTGATCAGTGCCTAACATTCTATCATATGAATGTGTAATAATCTATTTAGCTAACTTTTTTGTTTTTGAAGGAGTTATAATCAAGATATATCATGTATAGGTAAAAATTCCATATGAATGTTACCACTATGTATATCTAAAGTGTACAAATAACAGTAATTTAAAATTATAATTAATTGCCAGTAACACAATCATTTTATCTAGCTAATTTTGTTTCATTGAATGCTTGCATAATTCCAGTGTTTGTTATTTTATAAATAACACTGTAATAAATGTATTTTTAGACACAAATTTTTATCCCTGCCTCAGATTATTTCCTTAAACTGGATTTTTTTAAAAAGTAGAATCATTGAATTTAATGATATGGACATTCCCTCCTCCCTTTCTCTTTATTACAGAGTTATATATGCTGAAAGCAAATTAAAAAAAAAGCCAACCAGGGTGAAGGCAAAAGTCAAAGTCCCTGGCTCCTCACCTGCCTTCTTATTCTCGGCCTGCAGTGGGTTGCTGGCTGGAAACTGATCCTTCATGTCTCACCGCGTTTGCCGTTCTTTCATGTTACTCTCATTATCTTATACTTACTCCTATTTTCCATGTGACAATATAGTGTGGGCATTTTTCATTTTCAGCCCAGATGAGCAAACCCATTCTTTTAGGAGCTCTGTGTGGTTCCATTGTATGGGTTCCTCATGATGTCCCTAAACATTTTGGTACGCATGTCTGTTGATTATATCATCACGGTAAGTTTTTTTTTTTTCATGGTAAGTTTTTAGCTGTGTAATTTTGGAGTCAAAACATATACAGTTCATATATATATATATATATTTATATATATATAGTTGCCATAGTTTATATTCTCATCATGAGGGAGTTTGGGGCAGTGTTGGTTCCTTATATATTTTCAGGTTTTAGGTGTTCTCAAACTTTCTCATATAGACCACAATGATATTTTTTAAAATTAAGAAGTATTTAAGTACCTTTTAATTTACTTAATTTTGAATGGAATTTACATTTTATGTTTATTTACCACTCGCATTTTTTTCTTGTTAATGGTCTGTTTATACCCTTTGTTCCTTTTTCTACTTTTCTGAGTTAATTTGTGTGTTTTTTGTTTTGTTTTGGTCATTTTGAGACAGGGTCTTACTATGTAGTTCAGGCTGGCCTTGAACTCACTATGTAGCCCAAACTGGCCTTGAACTCACAGCAGTTCTCCTGCCTCAGCCTACCGAGTGCTGGGATTACAGGTGTGCACCGCCTCACCTGGCTCTGTGTCTTAATTTGTGAAGTAGAGTTCTGAGTTATGAAAATTACCTTGTTAGCTGTGTTACAGGCGTTTTCCTCTAGCTTGTCCTTTACCTTTTTTCTCTATAGATTTGTCTGTTCCTTTCAGGGTTTTTTTGCTTTGTTTACGGTGCTGGGGATTGAACCCAGAGCCTTCACAGTGAGTTACATCACCAGTCCTTTTTATTTTTTGAGACAGGATCTTCCTAAGTCACTAAGCTGGCCAGGCTCTGCTTGAATTTAGGACCCTTCTCCTTCCAGCTCCAAAGTCCTGGGATTACAGGTGTACACTAACATATTGTCTTGACAGTTTTTTAGTTTGGGGGTGGTTTTTTATTTCCTTTAAATCTGATTTGCAAACTGAGTGTGGTGGCGCAAGCCTGTAATCTCAGCGCTCAGGAGCCTGAGGCAGGAAGATTGCTTTGAGTTTGAGGCCAGCCTAGGCTACACAGTGAGTTTGAGTCCAGCCCAAACCATGTACACAGAGAGACCCTGTCTAGAAAAACCCCAAACCCATAACAAAACAAATCTGATTTACACAGAAATTGTTTTTGATTTAAGGAATAAAATAAGTTACACAGCTTTATTATTTTTTTCAAATAGCTAACTAGTTGTCCAGTATCATTTACTAAATAATATTTATTCTTTCAGATTTGGTTTTGTTTTTTGTTTTTTTTTTTCTTTTTTGAGATAGGATCTCCCTATATAGTTCAGGCTGACCTTGACTCACTATGTAGCTCAAACTGGCCTTGAACTCACAGCAATTCTCTTGCCTCAGCCTCCTGAGGGCTGGGATTACAGGTATGTGCCACCATGCCTGGCTATTTGCTTAGCTTTGAAATGTTGCCTTTCTGTATTTTAAATTCCATTATTTACGACCTTATATTCTGTATGTTAAATTCTGTTATATATATCCTTATATTCTATATGTTAAATTCTGTTATATATGTCCTTATATTGGAAGCTAATTTTTCATGATTCCCATCTGTTTAATTGTTGGTCTCTTTTGCTTTAGTCTCAGCTCTGCTTTTAAAATGTAGTAGAGCTATCTTCACTTTATTGCCCGGAAAGATTTTAAAGCTCATGATATAAAATACAGGAATGATTATGTCAGTATGTTGGACTTTTACCAGAGCGCTACTTTTGCTCAGGTTGGCCTTGAACTTATGATTTTCCTGCCACAGCCTCCCAAATGCTGGGACTGCAGATGTGCACCACCACTCCCAGCTAATTCTAAACATTCTTGGCCAATGTAATTGAAAATGTTTATTTCTTCAATGTAAGTGTTTTGTGTGAAATGTTTGTTTACATTTTTTCCAAATTTCCAATTGATGTTCGCATTTTTGAATGAACATAAATTTCCATATATGTATATATAATGTTTGATGTTAAAGACCCATTCTTTGGCTCTGTGTGTGTGTGTGTGTGTGTGTGTGTGTGTCCTCCCAGTGAGCTACATCCCCAGCCCTTTTTTTAATTTTAAATTTTGAGACAGAGTCTTGCTAAATCTTTAGCAGTCCTGACTGGCTCAAACTTGCAATCCCCTCCTGTGTCAGCCTTCCAGAGTCCTGGGATTACAAGCATGTGCTACTATGCCTAGCTTTTTGACATATTTAAGTCTATTTTTATCACATAAATATATACTACTATTATAGACAAGTCAAGATCTCTTGATTGATTTTCTGTTATCTCTTGATTCATACCTTTTAGACATTATGTACTGTTTGGACTTAATGTCACAGCTATGGAGAATTTTAATCTGTTTTTTCTTTCTTGGTACCGGGGATTGAACTCATGACTGTGTGCTTGCAAGGCAGTCGCTTATGCCACTGAGCTAAACCCCAAACCCTGAGAATTTTAATCTTTTTCTACCCTGTTTTTATTTCTCATATAGTATAATTTTTGTTTAAATGATTGAGTTGATATTTTCATTAAAATTTTCATTGCTGATCATTGGTAAAACAAGTAGGTCCTCTAATGATACTGGATTGAATTACTCGACATGGTCTGTCTGTATCCATCTACTCTGACTTGTGAACACGCCAGCTTCTTATCGTTTAGTCTAACTGCATTAGTCAGCTTTCCTGTAGCTGAGACAAATACCTGACACCCTCAGTTTAGAGGAGAGGTTTTGTTGGTTACAGAGGACAGTTACAGAGGACTCAGTTCATGGCTGGTTAGCTCAGGAGCAGAAACGTGGTGGAAAGTGTGGCAGGAAAAATCTGTTCACCTTGCATTGTCTGGGAAACCAAAGAGGAGGACAAGGCTAGAGAAGAGAGTAAGGGGACAGAACCATATAGAGCACCCAAAATCACACTCCATGACCCACCCCGACACCAGAAGTGTGCTTTACCAACCTGCTAGGCATTTCCTAATCCATTTAAATTGGCATCTCACAGTTAACAGGTACACTAACTTTTAACGTAAGTTTTATTTATCTTGGAGTTAATCACTGATTCATTAAAAAATCTGCATGAGTTTCTTGGACTCTTTAGTTAAAACTTACTGTATCTTGGACCAGGGATATAGCTTAGTGGCACAAGTGCCTGCTTGGTAAGCCCGAGGTTGTGAGTTCAAACCCCAAGTACACACACACACACACCCCCAAAAAATTTAAAAAGGTAAAAACTTACTGTACCTTTCAGCAGCTTCATAAAATGTTCCTAAAAATTGGTGTCTCTTCTTCAGGATGTTTATTGCGAATATATTTACCAATGTTCTTCAATTAATATGTTTCATGATATTGTAAATACAACAAAAAACTCCAAAAACAAAAACCCTAGCAAAACAAAGAACCCCCCAAAAAAGAAATCTTATTTTTAATTTATTTTATTAGTAAACAAATACTCTTTAACCAAAGACCAGATAATTATTTCAAACTGTTTTCCAAAAGCTTCTAGTTTGTGTGTTTTGGAAATGCAAACTATTAACTGTTATTTTAAATAAAATGTAGAAAAGATGAAAAAGAATATTTCTATCATGAGGACAGTGCTATGATGAAGAGTTTTTGCTGCATTTTTATCATTATACATTTAGATTTTAAAGTTTTATTATTAAAATATTTTATAATTTAAAATTATTTTGAAGTGTAGATATTTTTGCATTTGACTTTTTTTTTCCTAAATAATAACTGAATTTCAAGAATTAACTTCAGTTGTGAAAATTGCCATTATGTGTTTGAAACATAAAGCATTATTGTGACATGAAAGTTCAATTTCTTTGATTTTTAAAATGGTCAAAATGTCTAATTAATAATGATGAGACATATTGCTTATTGGACGCAATCAATGAGCCAGGTATGGAGAGATGCTCATTTTAAAAAATAAATTGGCTGAGATTAAATAGCTCATTCCTTTGTGCCATGCAGTTTCTAAGACTCCACAAACAACAATAACAACAGTGTTAGGGACCTGGGTAACTTTTCTCCTTTAAAAGGGGAATTCTCTTTATCAGACGGAATGAGTCACAGGGCTCTATCAAGTGCCACTGATAAAAGAAAATCTTGAATCATCACATTCTTTTAAAGTTACAGAGTCTTCTGGAAAAGCACCTCCGGCCTTAAAGTTCAGTCTCCTCAGCCCTGTGAATGCATGTAGTGCTTGTCAATGATTGAACAACTATTTGGTGCTGGTATTGAGGACTATTTACCTCTAGCAAAGCACTTGAATTTGCTACACACAGCCTGCTCTTGGTCCCACCCCACATCCTTTGCTGCATAGGACTAAGTACACTTGGAGTGTGGCTGAGCACACCCGGAAGAATCTAGGCTCTGCCTGAACTGAGATAAAATAAAATTAACTTCAGTTAACAAAGTGTAGTTCTCAGCCTCCGGACCCTCTGTGTGGTTTTATAAGAAAAGAGGAGA
Source organism: Dolichotis patagonum (assembly GCA_004027295.1). NCBI lineage: Eukaryota > Metazoa > Chordata > Mammalia > Rodentia > Caviidae > Dolichotis > Dolichotis patagonum. Next base: position 22,703 of record PVJX010018085.1, read on the forward strand.
CCTTCAAAATAAAAAACAAACTGAATGTGGTGGTGCACACCTGTAATCCCAGCATGCAGGAGGTTGAGGCAGGAGGATCACTGCAAACTGTTGGCCAGCCTGGGCTACAAAATGAGTTCAAGACCAGCCTGAACTATATAGCGAGACCCTGTCTCAAACAACAAAAACAGAAAAGAAAAGCCTTGCTTCCTCGTGCAAAAAAATTTTGCCTTCTCCATGACGCAAAATTCAAGACTTTTCTCCTTATACTCCTCTAAAAGGAGAAGTTTAAAGTTTTAAACATGTCAGTAAAAATAGACTTAACATTGATCACTGTAACCATTTTTAAGAATAGGGCTCAATGGTAAATTACATTTACATTGTTATGTAACCACCACTACTGTCCATCTCCAGAAATTTTTCTTCATCCCAAACTGAAATTCTGTACCCACTGAAACATAACACTCCATTACCCCCTCCTTTGACCTCTGGCAACCCCTATGTTCAGTCTCCATAAATTTGACTATTCCGAGTACCTCATTTAGGTGGACTCAGTTAATGCTTGGCTTTCAGTGTGGTTTCCTTCACTCAGCATAATGTTTCATCCATGGTGTAGCACTGGTCAGAATTTCCTTCCTTTTAAGGCTGAATCATATTGTCATATGATCATACACACAATACATACATTGTATGTATATTCCACAGTTTGTTTATCCATCTCTCCAGTGGTGTACATCTGCATACTTTCTACCTTTTGACTTTTGGGCCAAAAACCATGGTGTACTCAACCAAGTAACAGCTTCACTTGGCAGTGGAACTCTGCTGCTTCTTCCCCCGCCCCACCTCAGTCAGTGTTTCAATGTGTAGCTATCACCACTTCCTAGTATAAAAAGAAATTTTTAAAACCCCCCTTCACCTTTACCCGTTCTTCCTTGGCTGGACTTTGTCCAGCCAGGTTTATTTATAAACCATGCAAAGCTCATTAAAGACAAAGCACTTAGCAAAGCCACCTCTCCACCCTCTCCTCTACAGAAGCCACTCAGGAGGGTCACTACCTGTGGCAGGAGGCATGACTGAAGACAAGTGCATGAAAGACTCCGTCAGGATGAGTATGAAGGGATGTCAGACAAACAATGGGTTTGTCCAAAATGAAGACCCCCCAGAGCTGGATCCAGATCCCAGCAGCTCTGCGAATGACCTGCAGCACCAGGCCGTGAGCATCGCAGGCCCAGAGGAGCCCGTGCGGCCCTACGCGGGGATGCCCAAGGAGGTGCTGTTCCAGTTCTCGGGCCAGGCACGCTACCGCGTGCCCCGGGAGATCCTCTTCTGGCTCACCATTGTGGCTGTGCTCTTGCTCGTCGGGGCCACCGTGGCCATCATTGCCATCTCTCCAAAGTGCCTTGACTGGTGGCAGGCAGGGCCCATGTACCAGATCTACCCAAGGTCTTTCAAGGACAGCGACCAAGATGGGAATGGAGATCTGAAAGGTGGGTGCTCCCGGCCAGGTCAGGGAGGGGGCCACAAAGAGGCTGGTTTGTGGCCTTCTCTTCCTGGAAGCTGAAATCTGCCTGGACTTCACGGAAAGCGTATTCCTGTATGACTGACCTCTCAAGTGTCTCTTTGTTTATGACATTTAAAAGCCACTCAGCAGAACCAGCAATTATTCCACAGGATGAAAGGTTGTTTGCTGGAGGCCTTTGAGTAAGAAAGTATTGTTTAATTTACTGCCCGCTAAGTACAGATGCTTGTGTAGTCATCATTCTCACTTCTTACTCATGGCAGATTTCCTCTGAAAACCTATCTCCTGCTTTCTGTGTACTTTATAGCTGGAATCTCAGAGTGAAGCTGAGAATTGCTTTACCAGTAGATGATGTGGTTTGTTTGACAGTCTGGCTAACTGTTTTTAAGTAAAGCATAAATATTTGCAAAGAATTAAGCAGTGTCTTTGAAAGACGGAGGCTGAATCTTCGACAATTCTGAGAAATGAAGGGAAGTGTAGGGGGAAATGGGCATAGCAGTGTGTTGTTGTTATTTGGATTAAGGATTATTTAAGATAATATTCACATAAGTAGAAAAGGAGATGTGAAAAGTTATTTTTTAAAATTAAGCTAATGCTGGACATGGTAGCACATGCCTGTGCTAGCTTGGGAGGCTGAGGCGGGAGGATTGCTGTGAGTTCAAGGCTAGCCTGAACTGCAGAATGAGACCTTTTCTAAAAAAAAAAAAAAAAAGCTAATAATATCCTGGCTAATTATAAACAGAATGCGCTTAAAATTTATTGTTCTAACCAGACCACTTTCAAGAGAAAATTGTGCTAGGCATGGTGGTGGATAACTGTAATCCCAGCTTTCAGGAGGCTGAGGCAGGAGGATCACTGTGAATTCAAGGTCAACCTGGACTACATAGTGAGTTCAAGGCTAGCCTGAACTGTATGTCAAGACCCTGTCTCAAAAGGTATAAAATGGGATTGTCATTGGCAAATTGGTTCATATATTTACCTCAATTAAAAGCAACAATAAAAAGCAAATAAATAAGCTAAAAAACAAACTTTGAATGATTATTTGAAGGAAGTAAAACAAGACAATGCCAGGGATATAACTTAGCAGGGTGGTGCCTGCCTGGCAAGTACAAGGTCCTGTGTTTGAATCCTGGTACCAAAAATAAAGAAAAGAAAGCAAGATAATAATATAATAAAGTGCGAGGTGCAGAAAAGGGTTTAATTCATCTTTAAAATGTTATGCATGACCTCTTGAAATCCAGAGTTCCTTAATAACTAGCAAAAGTCTTAAAATCTTTTCTTTTGCACATTTATGCCATTTTCTCCTTTTCTGTATTTTTGGTGGCACTGGGGATCAAACCCCGTGCCTCGCTAGAAGCTCAATCACTAAGATTCATCTGCAGCCCCATTTTTTCTTTTTAAATAACTCTGTGACTTTACAGGATAAAGAGCTGTATATTTGCCTTCCCAGGTGTGGCGCAGACTCATTACCTTTATTAGCCTTTAAGCCCCGCTGCTCAGGCCTCAGCCCCACCTCCGATTCCTGGGTGTTTGGATTGTGCTGATAGCACCCTTTGCTAAGGCCCGGGATGCACCTGAGTGGCTTCCTGTCCTTGTCACCTGACCCTAGGGCCTGCTGCCTCTTATGTACTCGTGCTAAACCAGAGCGGTGTCTTGACTGAGTACAAATCAAATCCCTAAATCTAGAGATAAGCTCCCCGTCCTGGCCCTGCCTTCCTAACTTCCTCCTAGATAAAACCCAAACTCCCGCTGCACACACAGGGATGACCACAGTCGTCTCTCACATGTTATCATTTCTGATAACTTGTCCTGGTGAGGGTGGTTGCTACCTGCGATTGACAAGCATTGGTCCTTGGGGTTGAGGGGATTCTGTTGTTGTTATAGAGGAACCAATCCAGGTATGATGTTTAGTTTTGGTGATTGCCTTCTGCCCCTCAGAGGGTCAGGCTGGGATTCCCTGTAACTTTGTGTGTCCAACCCTTTGTTTTCATCATCAGATTCATGTGGGGGGTGTGGGGTGTGTGTGTGTGTGTTTAGTGCCGGGCATGGAACTCGAGGCCTGGCACATGCTGAGCACACATCCTGCGACTGAGGTGCCCACCCTGCCCCTGTGCTTGTTGTGATCATTGGTCACATGTTGCTCTGGTTTAGCTGAAAACCTTCTGTGCCTTCTTGATACACTGTGACTGAAACACAAGAGAGCAAAAGGAGGTGGCCGTTTAGGGGAAGACGCCAGACACTGGTGACCCAGTGACTTGAGCTGGTCGTGGACTCTGATTTGCTATAGGAAGCCACACTGAAATCACACAGGAAGTTGCTGGAGATTGAACCCTAGATACAAGTCTGTGAAGCTGCGACTTGGGCACTGACCTAGAAGTCAAAACCATACTATCTGCTAATTATCTTACAAGGTTCCAGGTACAAAGAGTTTCACTTCAGACCTCTTCCCAGCCAGGCCTATGCCTCTCTCCTGTGTCAATTCTCCGCTTTCAACTTCTCTAAAAGCAGCCTGAGAATAGGTTAAAAGATTCTTGTGTACACACCTACCTTCCACCATATTTTTGTACTCTTTCCCCAGTCCCGTACCCCAGGAGACATTTGGCTTATTTATTATGGGTGAAACCCAGGACTCGCCTTTTTTTAGACATGTCCTGTCTGGTTCCTTATTTCCTTTCCTCTGCCTGCAAGCCCTGTACTGTGCCGCCTGCCCACGCCTCCCTGATCAGCTACTCTGCAGCCTTAAGGTCCCCCTAAATCACCTTCCACAGCTCTCCTCCTGGTCTGAACATTGTCCCAGTGTCTGCCAGTGCACACTTACGGTAACAGCACACCTCGATTCAGACCAGTCACATGATGTGTGCTCAGTAACCATGTGTGACAAGTGGCCGTGGTCCTGGCCGTGTGACCACCAAGCACAGCGGGTTCTTCTTTGTTTCTCTTGGCCACTAGCCCAGCATCTATTTGTATACCATGCGTAGAATAAAGCAATAATACTATATATAGTCTTGGTTTAAAATGTAAAGTTAGGCGCTGGGAAAGAAAGCAACCCACCCACCCTGGTAAGCAGCTGTGAGCCTGCTGGTGCGCGGGCTAAAAATCAAACATCCCATCCCCCCCATCCCTCCCCACCCCCCTACCCCCTGTTAGCAAGTGGGAGCCAGAGATCAGAGCATCTCTTGGAAGGTTGACCATATGCAGTATAGCAAATAAGGGGGATTTCCTTCTACCATCTCTTTGAAGGCAAATATTTTTATCACTGTTTTGCTTTGATTAATGTTATTACTCTATTCAATATTCTGTTTTAATAAATTTTGTAATGTTCTGTATTTCCTTTGATTTTGCTATATCTGATTGAAAGAACAACTATTATGAAGCTAACAACATATACTAGTACCTATTACTGTTATCTGGGTAACCTGCTGTGAAGTTCTGTACCAATTTCACTACGCTGTCTTAATTGGCTTTGTTCCATCTTGTTCTGTTGTATTTTAGTACCGTCAAAATAATAAAAAAATTTTAAAAATCAATAAGTAAAAATAAAAAGGAAATAACAACAAAGCAGATCAGTAAGGTACTGAGCAAACTGAAACATGATATAATTAAACAGATAATGGACTTAAAAAGCAAAAGGAGGAAAAGAATGCTCTAAAGGATATAACTGCATGTATATTTAAATGTGTAGGAGTGATAACCATATTACTAAGAATTTTTTTGGGTCATTGAACTGTTTGCAACCTCACTGTTGGAATGTCCACTTTGTACGCTTTAATTTTGTAACTTGAACAACTATTTCTAAGAGGACAATATGTAATTATCAACTAGTGATTTCTTACTGTTTTTTTTTTTTTTTGGAATTCTGTATTATTTCTATCCTTTTTTCTCTTTTGCTTTTTTCTCTTTAAATAAAATTTTTAAAAAATGTAAAGTTAGAATAGGTAACAGATTTTATTGATAAGCATCTAAGCTAGGCATGGGGGGTGCATGCCTTAATCCTAGCACTTGGGAGTCTGAGGCAGAAGGATTATTGCAAATTTGAGACTAGCCTGGGCTACAAAGTGAGCTCAAGGCCAGCCTGAACTGCATAGCAAGACCCTGTCTCAAAAAAAGGACAAAATCAATCAATCAATCAATCAATCAATAAATAAATATTTGTAAGCATCTATGTTGAAGGTCTAAGGTTATCGCTGGAAGACCATTTAGATGTTTTCTTAGAGCTAGACCTTACTATTTATGTTTTACTCAAATTCAACAAATTCCAAATATTTTTGTCTTCAATATAAATACTTTGATCTTTGACATATTTGTTTTAATTTAATTTAATTTAATTTAATTTTTGAGGCAGGGTCTCACCCTGTAATACATGCTGGCCTTGAACTCACTACGTAGCCTAAGCTGACTATGAATTCAAGGAGATCTTCCTGCCTCAGCTTCTAGAGTGCTGGAATTCCAACCATGCACCCTCATGCCTGGCTATCTTATTTTTAATACTTCAAATAAGAGCAAACAAATAAGTAAACTAAGATTTATTTATGCCTTTGGTTTTTCCTGCAGGTATTCAAGATAAACTGGACTACATCACTGCTTTAAATATAAAAACTATTTGGATTACTTCGTTTTACAAATCATCCCTTAAAGATTTCAGATACGGCATTGAAGATTTCCAAGAAATTGATCCTATTTTTGGAACAATGAAAGATTTTGAGAATCTGCTTGCAGCCATCCATGATAAAGGTGAATTGCATGGGAGGTGGATGGAAGGGCAAGAGAGGCAAGAAAAGCACTTCACTGCATGTTCACTTAGAGCGTTTCCCCTCCTCACTGTATATTATTCCACTACAGTCTTTTCCTGACATTTGAAATGTTTTCACTCATTAGGTTTAAAATTAATAATGGATTTCATACCAAACCACACCAGCGATAAACATCCTTGGTTTGAAATGAGTAGGACACGGACTGGGAAATATACTGATTATTACATCTGGCACGACTGTGCTCATGAGAATGGCATAACCATCCCGCCCAACAACTGGGTGAGTCCCGGCCCGCCCGACCTGCACGGGGCAGATCTGTAGTGAGAGAATGGTTTTTCGGAAGCTTTCTTAAGGAAAAACATAAAAATCCCTAGCTACAAAGAATGCAACCATCTGCTTTCCCTTTGTCCTAAACTCAGTATCTGCACCTTGGAACACATCCTATTTTCTGTTGTTCCCACCTGAACTAAACCATAAATCTTGGGAAACTCATTCAATGCAACTGGTCAACATGCCCTCCCTTTTCTTTAAACCCTATACCTGCCTCCTTCCCACATCATCACGATCAGCAGCAAACTGTACTTCAGAGCGCGGACGGGAGCCATCCCACCTGCCTGCCCCACCTCTGCCTTCTTTTTATAATGGAGCCCATGTCCTTGTATGTGCAACCAGATCTGACAAATAACAATTTAGCCTATCCAATCAGATATGATTTTATATACATAGTGTGTAAACTGGGCACAGTACTACATGTCTGTAATCCCAGTACTCAGGAGGCTGAGGTGGGAGAATTGCTGTGAGTTTGAGGCCAGCCTGGGCTACATAGTCAGTTCAAGGTCAGCCTGAACTTCCTAGTGAAACCTTGCCTCAAAAAGACAAAAAAGAAAAAGATGCATAATTTTTATAATAGGCTGGGTGTGCTGGTAACCAGTCGCCTGTAATCCCAGCATTCGGGAGACTGAGGCAGGAAGAGCACTGTGAGTTAGGGGCCAGCCTGGGCTACATATGAGTTCAAGGTCAACCTGAACTACATAGTACAAACCTGTCTGAAAAAGACAAACATTTTGTTTCATTATAAAATGTTGTGTAGCTTATGCTTATACAGCTAGCCTTCCATACCTGTAGGTTCTGTGTCTACAGACTCCCATCAATTACATACAGAAAATATTGGAGAGGAAAATTGCATCTTTACTGAATTAGTATAGACTTTTCTTTCTGGTCACAATCCGCTAAGCAATACAGTGTTACAATTCTTTACGTAGCATTTGCATTGGAGTAGGTATTACAAGTAATGTAGAGGTGACTTAAAGTACAGAGGACAGGGGTAGGTTCTGCGTAAATATTATGCTATTTTAGAAAACATTTGAACATGTGCAGATTTTGGTATCCAAGTTGGGGTAGGGGTTCAGGAACAAATTCCCTTGGATGCCAAGGCACAGCTGTCCTAAAATGCTGTGCGTTGTTTCCTAACATGTGGATTTGTCTGAGTATCCTGTACTCTGGTGGCTCTATTGTCCCCGGCTGGATCTTCCTGATCTGATCTGCTTCCTTTCCAGCCTTTTACTCTAGAGCACCTTGCCCTACCTCAGTGCCTCCTTTTCTCTTCTTTTCTATTTTATTATTATTTTTTATTTTTGGCAGTACTGGGATTTGAACACGGGCGTCCTCTTTACTTTTTGACCTTTTTAAACATTCAAACACAATGGTTTGTGGATACTATTATAAAGTTCAAAATAGAAAAAATTTTAAAATATATTTTAGGTGACACTCAGAGTTGACATATTTCAGGGTGGCTGTGTGACCGTCTGCTCCTGATCTCCAGACTCAGAGAATGGCACCGCTCTGTCCCCTGGGGATTATCAGGTCCCGGCACACTCATCTGTGTAATTTTTTCTCTTTTAATCCACCCACTTGTTAAAATGACAGTGACACTAGCAAACATTTGTTAAACACTTACTATGTGACAGGTTCTCTGTTAAGTGTTTCATACTTATTAGTTCACCTAACCTATCCTTAGGACTATGAATCAGGTTCAGTTTCCTGTTTTGCACACAGGATGGCTGATGTCACACAGAGCTAATAAAGGAAAGGGCTGAGGCCCGGATGTTGTTGGTCTACCTCTACAGTCTGCTTTTAAAAGCTCTCATCCGTACCTCAAACCGTATAATCTGTTGGCAATAGGGAGGCAACAGCTACCTCTTTTGACATCAGTTTTCCCATCCTTTCACCCGCCCTCCACTGTAGGCAAGGGGTTGCCTTTTCTAATAGAGCAGTTAACACATCAGAAAATATATGTAATGTATGATAGGTGGATAAACACATCGCAGTGTAACCATGGGAAAGCAATCAAAAGGAATCGATTATTGGCATAGACAACAAAATAACTACACAAAGTGAAAGAAGCCAGACCAAAATAGTACATATTATAATGATCCTTTCTATAGGACATTCTAGAAAAATGCAAGCTAATCCATAATATCAGGAAGCTGATTGCTGGTTATTTAGGGACAGGAAATACAGAGATGAGAGGAAGGGAATTAAAAAAAGGAAATGAGAAAAGTTATGTTCACTATCTTGGTTATGGTAATGGTTTCATGGGTAAATACATGTCAAAAGTGATGAAACTGGACACCTTAAACTTAGATAGTTTAGCCAGGTGTGGTAGTGCACACCTGTAATCCTAGCACTTGGGAAGCTGAGGCAGGAGGATCACTGGGAATTTGAGGCCAACGTGGGCTAGAAAGAAAGAAAGAAGAAAGGAAGGAAGGAAGGAAGGAAGGAAGGAAGGAAAGAAGGAAAGAAGGAAAGAAGGAAGAAAAAATTATATTTTAATGCACTTAATTATACCTGAAAAGTTTTAAAGATGCTTGAAAGTATATATAATATCTTTCTGAGCTGGGGAAGATACTGATATCGTATCAATGAATCCCAACACTGCCACATACACAGACCCAACTACGAAGCTGGAGACACTGCTAACACTGTCATGGCAGCTACTCCTTCTTCCCTGTCCCTTTCTCGTGCTTGCTCTTAGAAGGAACCACTACCTTGGATTTGGGGTTTTTCAGGTTCTTACCTTTTGCTTTTTTTTTTTTTTTTTGTCTTTTTTGTCTTTTTTTTTTTGAAAAGCAGACTACAAAACCTGGCCAGTGCCAGGGATTAACAAGAATACATACTTTCCTGAAAACAAGGGCTCACTAAGTTGCCCAGGCTGGCCTCAAACTTGTGGCAATCCTCCTGCCTCCTGAGTGCTGGGCTTGCAGGCATTTGCCACCTGGCCTGGGTACTCCCAGGTATTTAATTTACAGAAGCCCTTGAAAAAGGGCCTGAAGATAGGTCAACCAAGGGTTTATGACACCAATAATAATAGTAAAAAACTGAAAATAGGCTGTCTGTCAACTGAAGAGCAAAGAAGTAAATCATGGAATCTTACACGATAAACTATTGGACAGCAACGAAAATGTATGAATCACAGCTAACCAAAACTACATGGGTAAATCCTAAAGATGAGTTTTTTAAAAGCTAGTTTTAGGAGATTATATGAGTCTGATGCTTCTCACAAAGTTCAAGGTAAAGAAAACTTAAAAATATATCCAGAACCTGGGGGGGAAAGTCAAGAAATAGGTTAGCAATGTCTGTTCTTTAAGATGGCCTTGTTGAGGCTGGGGATTTAGCTCCCCAGCCTCAACAAGGCAGTGGCTTAAACACCTGCCTGGCAATCGTGAGGTTGTGAGATTGATCCCTGGTACCAAAAGAAAAAAAAGGCCTTGTTGAATTTGAGAGCATCAGTTTGCTGTGATGCTCTTTGAGCCGAACTACTAGATAAATTCATCCCAGCCACATTTGGGGGGCCTTGGGGCAACATAGATAGCATTTTCAGTGTTAATTTAGCTCAGTGTTAATTGTCCTTAGAGGAAAAATTCAGCATTTACACAGTCTGCCTGCACAGGGCCAGGCATGGCAATGGTTGTATCTTTGTGAGCAACAATACCACGATAAGAATAATGCTAAGTACTTGCTGTGCTGTTTGTCTGCTAGTTAAGCGTCTATGGAAACTCCAGTTGGCACTTTGACGAAGTACGAAAGCAGTGTTATTATCACCAGTTTACCAAAGAGCAACCTGATTTAAACTTCCGAAATCCTGACGTTCAAGAAGAAATAAAAGTGAGTACAGACAGCCACACCAACTTCTGCTCTCCTGGAGCTTAAGTGGTTACTTCAAACACTCTGTGTCAAACAGTAATTGTCAAATCAGTGGGTACCTTGGCCTGTGACACTGAGCTGGCGCAGGGGGGTGGGTGGGAACTCTGTGTCTCTGAGCCCTCATCTGTGACACCCTGCTGATCTTTGTCTGCGAGGCCTGTTTGAAGATTAGGTGAGATAATCCATGCACAGCACTTCTGTGTCCATTCAGTAAACATTAACTTACTGCCTCCTCTGTGCCGGGCCCTGTTCTAAGCCCTGGGAATGGGCAGTGAATCAGGCGGCCCTGCCTCCCCGAGCCTCAGTAGAGCAAGGGGAAAGCTGCTGAATAAACGGCTGAGGAGCAGAAGGGACCTGGCTGGGGAACCCCGGCCCGAGCTGCCAGAGCGCAGGCAGAAGCTGCTCTTCCCTAGAAGGTGGGGACGATCCAGCCTGTGCTGTGGAGCGGTTTGACAAAGACCTAGAGAAGGCAGGGCTGTGTGACTGTCTGGGGCAGTGGTGGTGAACTCACGGCACAAGTATTATTGTGTTTTTTCTTTTTAAGACAAAGATGTTAACATACGACTTGTGTTTTCTGAACTAAAACCCCAGTGTTCAGGTTTAGTTGCACTGTTGGCACTTTGCAGTAACTAAGTGGGTTTCGGGTTGGAGTTTGGGTGCTTGGTCCCTCAAAGGTTTGCCATCGCTGGTGAGGCAAGAGAACTTTGGGCAGAGGGAGAAGTAAGTGCAAAGACCTGAGGTAAGAGTGTAGTCCATACGTCTCAGGGATGACACGGAGGCCCCTATGTAGCGTTGCCAGATTTAGCAAACAAAAATACAGGGTACTTAGTTAAATTTTAAATTTTGGCTAAACAATGAATAAAACAGTATTTGGAACGTGCTCCTGCTAAAAATTATTCATTGTTTACCTGAAGTTACAACTCAACTAGGTGCTGTGTGTTTATCTAGCAGCCCTGCCAGAGACACATGAGGCTGAAGAGGTTAGGAAGTCTGCTCAGAAGAGTTAGGGGCTTCTATTTGTGGAATAGTATGTTAGACTCTCCCAGTTGCTTTGGTTATTACTTGCCCTTCATATTCCTTTTTTGATAAATGAGGAAACAGCCCAATGAAGTGGCCCAGTGTAGTGCTGTGGTATTGAAGAGACTCCAGGTGGCATGGCCCCCTGTGATCCTGATCTGCTGGGTGGCAGTGCTGAGTGACTCCTGAAGAGTCACTATGATCATAGTGACTGAGATGAGAGGGCAAGAAGCACTTCCGGCTGAAGACGGAAGCCAGAGCATGAATGTAGGCTCTGCTGTGCCTCAGCTGAGCACGGTACTGCTGGAAACAAGCAGCTCAACTCAAACTGTGGTTCACCACTACCTGCTTTAAACACAAACTCTGCACTTGATGATAACACCTGCACAATTTATTGTATCTCCCATATGCCAGGCACTTCGTTACAGTCATACCCTCTCAACTATGCTGGGCATGTGGCAGGGATTTGGAGGCTGGTAAGACACAGATGTGCCTTTCATGGGGCTTCTATTGTAGAAGGCAGGTAGGCAATTAAGAAGACTATTATAGAAAGTGTGCTGAGTCATCATAATATCCGGAAGTGGGAGACAGAGGGCTGGCACCCAACCTGGGCACAGAGTGGGAGCAATCAGGGTTTGCAGAAGAGACAGTGATCCTTAAGGGAGGAATTGGAATGAGCCAAGTAAAGAGGCATGGGTGAGTGTTTCAAGCTGAAGGAGAGCATGAATCATGGCACAAAAGAGGTTCTGGGGATTGTCCAATACAGGTGGGACATGGTACAGAGAGAGGGGACTGTGACGCAGGGAGCTGAGGGTAGCCAGCCAGGGCCAGGTCATGAGCAGTCCTGGGAAGATTTGAGTTTAAAAGGTTTTAGGCAGGGAAATAATTTCTTATTTGCATTTTGAAAAATCAGTCTGTTTTTGAAGAACGAGTTTGAGTCAGGCAGGTTTAGAGGGGGAGAGATTAGGGAGGGGGGCAGTAACCTGGAGAGCAGTGTTGGTGGCTTTTGACCACCAAGGGTGGCACAGGGGTTTACAGAGGACATCAGGACTTGGAGAGTTGTCTGCTGTGACTCTCGGGTTTTACATTTGCGGGTGGTGGTGCCATTTGCTGTGCTGGGTATCCACTAGGTACTTGGATACTGGGGCATGGGGATCAGGGGAAGGTGTGATGTTAAGAGATAAAACTGGGGATTGTTGACAGGTGGCTGATGTCCCCAGACGTCATGTGGTAACGTAACCAGTGAGAGCCAGTTGTCATATGGGATGGGGACAAGTGTTGCGATATCCTCCAACTAAGAGAAATAGAAGGAGCCAGCATGGCAAATGGGCAGGAGTATCATACTGTTACAATTCTACAGCCACTATTTACGAGCTCTGTGGTCTTGGTCAAGGTGCTTCATCTCCATGAACCTGTTTCCTCTGTCACGAAATAGGAACAATGATGGAATGTGGTTGGTTGGGTTTTTTGAAGATTAGATGGCTTAACTTTTGGAAAGCACTTGGGACAGTATGCTCCTTAGCACCTATTATCTGATCAGTGAATGGATGCTGCTGGGAAGTGACATGAGCAAGAATAGAGATGGAACTTCAGGGAGAACTAATAGTGGAAGTTGGACTGCAGCTGGACTAGGGACGTGGCTTGATGATAGAGCACTGGCCCAGCAAGCAGGAGACCCTGAATTCAGTCCCCAGGACTGTATCAATAAATGAATGGGTGAGCTGGACATGGTGGCACATGACTGTCGTCCCAACACTCAGGAGGCCAAGGCAGAGGATCACTGCCTGGGCTGCATAGTGAGTTTGTGACCAGCCCAGAATACATAGCGAGACCCTTTTCAAAAGCAAAAATAAAACGAATGAATGAGTCACTGCCGAGTACATAGAAAAGGAAGGGCAAACCAAGGAGTGAGGCATGATAGAGCCAAAGCATATGTGTATTCTGGAAGAAGAGGTCAGTCAACAGTGTCAAATGTTGCAGGAAATGTACAGATGGAAGTTTGGAGGGAGTCTGGCCCAGTACCTGCTGTCCTCCTCACAGAGACCCTGCAAGGTGGGTCGTCTTTCCTGATGGGAAAGCCAAGGTTTAGTGAGCTCTTGCAGGTGTTGTCATTCGTGCAGCTGCACTGATGGGTAGCTGCGATGACACCCAAGTGTCAGATTCTGAAGCCCTGAGCCTCCCTCCACCCCTCTGCTGTTGGATGCGGCAGCAACATAATTTCTGAGCAGCAGTGAGCAGAGGATATGGTTTACCTCTGTGCCTGTAAAGTGCTTCACACTTCCTCATTTCATCTTGAGATAGACAACTAAAGTTTAGGTTTTAGGGTCATTGTCGTAGGTAAAAGTGGAGCTTTTTCTATTTCACAAACTTGACTTCTTAGGTAAATGGTTCAGTAACTTCAGCCACCTCAAAACCATAACCTCAGTGAGTTTGGACATCCTTAGTCTCTTTTTACTCAGAGCAACGTGTTGTTTAAGAGAAAATAATTAAAAGATGCCCGGAGGAGAGGCCGGGACAGAGTAATATCGCAGGAATTAGACAAGTGGTGGGGACACAGTGTGCTGCCCTGGTGTCAGAACCAGGCTCTGGGCCCATTGCCTTGTCTAGTACCCCGGGAGAGCTTAATTAGAGTAGAGAGAGTTAACAATTAAAATCTGGAGTGCTCTCCTCTCACTGGGTTGAGAGAATAAATAACATGAAAGAATAGTTTTCCAAAGTTGGGAAATAAACTTTGGTTTATTTGGGTTAAAACATCAGCATTTAAAATGGCTTATTCAAGACAGATATGATAACAATTCCGTTTATTCCAGGGCCGTAAACCTTGGTCAGGGTGCACAATTCTCTTTCTTTGACGGCAGGTCAGTATTTAGCAATGCTGAGACAAATTGAGGACCCCACGTAGGTGAGCACTAGCCTGATTCTCACGTCCAAAGCTTACTGTTCACAGCTGTGTGTGGTGTCACCCTTTCCCACCTTTTGTCAAGGCTGTGTGGATGTTTACAGCTCTTCGTGCTCTGCCTTGCGCAGTGTTAATGCTTGTGAAGCGAAGACCACCCGGGGGTGACCTAGACTGTGTGGGATCTGATGCTTATAAAAATGGGGACCTTTTTAAAAATAA
>PVJX010018086.1:0-37156 GCA_004027295.1 Dolichotis patagonum
ATGTGAGGGAGCAGGACGGGGTGCCAGGACAGTTAAGAAGTGGCACAAGGTCACATGGCACCTTGTTCAGTGTGACTGGGACTAGCCTTTGAGTTTTGCCTCCCTTCTACCTCTTTTATGTTTGAGGGTAAGCTTATAATGTATTTTATTGTACTATTATTATTATTAGTCTTACTATGCAGCCCAGGCTGGTCTCGAACTTGCAACGATCCTCTTGCCTAAGCCTCCTGAGTGCTAGGATTACAGGCATGTGCCACCATGCCCGGCTGCTATGATGTATTTTATGCAAGAAAATTACAGTAGTACTCGTGGTAATCCTTGCATTCTTAATGAACTCCTGGGATGTCTTCCTTTCCCACTGCCTGCCGTGTCCCCTTCATTCACCTGGGGCAGGTGGGCAGGGCTGACCCGCGGGGAGTACCTGGAACTTCTGCACCCAGTTTTTCTGTAGTTGGAGCTGAAGGGGCGCAGGGCTGGGGCTGGCCGTGGTCTCAAGCACCGGCTGAGTCTCATCCCTGCTTGGAGTTCCTGACCCCGTGAATAAAGCGAAGACGACCCCAACCTCCAGACAAATGAACACCGTCACAAAAACAGAACAAAACCAACACAGCTCCCGGAAGCGGCATAGACATATTTTCATTTCTTTATTAGAAAGAGGTCTCTACACTATAGCCACCTCTCTCCGTTCCTTTACACAGTTTTCTTTTCCTTTTTTTCCTTTTACCCTTAGAATACTGTACAGCTGACACAGAAATCCCAAGGCAGGAAAATACAAACTGGCATATTTAATCAAAACAAGATCATATGAAATAACAAGCAAAGTGAAATGTCTGTCAATGGTTTTAATTACAGTACAAACAATATAAATAAAGCATCATTGAGTCATTGTGAAACCAAGTTGCTGAATGAGGTAATATAAAAAACCAAAACAAAAACAAAAAAGTCAACCAAAATAAACCACCCCATCTCTGGATAAACCTGCTGCTCTTCTGTCTTCTATACACGGCTATTTACAGAAACCGGACGGTGTGCTATTTGGGGGGCCCAGACTCCTCTGCTCCCACCCAGAAAGGCGTCTGTCACTCCTGACCTGCTCCCGTCCCCGTCCTGGGGCTCAGCTCAGGGGCTGTGCAGACAGAGCTCAGCTGAGTGGGACCCAGGAGATTGGGGGTGCCTCCCTCCTCTCCACCACGGGAAGCAGTTTCTGAACCCGCCCTTTGCCTCTATGGTCCCCATTCTGAGGCCCAAACTGCTGGGACCTGGGGGGTGGGCAGCTGCGCGGTGAGCTCACATGAGCGGGAGTGACCTCCTGGACTGGCCCTAGCTCATAGCATCCTTGGTCCCTTCTCTGTCCCCCTGGCCCAGCAGAGCAGGCCGACAGGTCTTTTCCCTGGCCCCTCAGCCCCTTGACGCTTCGCATGATGGCCTGGCCGGCGCAAGGCGGCCTTTCCAGAGCGCCGGGGCCAGCTGCAGCGTGAGCTTCCTGGGCCGCTGTTCCCAGCAGCCGGTGGGTACAGGGCTCTGCTCTGCAGGGGGAAGATTCCCCAACGCTCTCCCACTGCGCGGTTCCTTTCTTTCACCTGCACCAAGACAAAGGCCGTGGAACTCCTCAGCTTGGAATTCCAGGTCCGACTCTGGCAGGTGAGTCAATCATATGGCTTGATTTGCGACCCACCCCCAGGAGGGGAGGGTCCCCTGCAGACGCAGCAAGTTAGGCCGAAATAAAAAACAAGCCCTGAGCCGACCTCACTTCCTCTCTCTCACACGGGCATCGAGACGCTGGAGCGCTGGGCGCCCACCTCTCAGCTGGAGCGTCCCGTGTGCTGCCCCAGCCTCACGAATGAGCATTGTGACAGGCAGGAGCAAACCCAGCCCCACCGCTAAGAGGAGGATTACGGCTTCCATCAGGCCGGTGGGCGCAGCACTTAAACACTAAACCCTGGGCTTCTAAAAACTCCGGAAGGTAAAGAGTTGCTGGTTGTCTAGGATCCCTTTCCAGAACCCTCCACGGATGACTCTAATTTTTCACTGTGGCACAGAATGAAAACCCACGTTAAAGAAGCAGCGGGCACACGAATCAAACAGGGGAATCCACTAAGATATGCAGACCTATTTTTGGACAGTACTTCGCTAGAAGGAAGAGTGTTTGCGTTTCCCAGCACTAAGGTCCGAGGTGTTAAATGTGATCTTTTCCCCATGAGCTATGAGATGGGGGCCCGGACCACTTGGCACTGGTTTCTTTATAGACTCAGGGACATCACTGTCTCAGGCCCAGTGCTGCCCTCCTGGGCGGTGACTGCCAGGTGGCGTAATCCACCTCCCCCAAGACGCTGGGCCCTTCTCCTTCACTCATCTGCTTCACTGCAAGGAATCTGAGGTCCTGGCTGGAAAAACAGCCTAATTTAGATGCTTGGTGACAAGGATTCATCCAGACAGGGCACTACGCAGAGGAGAATGCAGATGGCGGCGGGGGGTCACCATGCCCAGTATCACAGCTGGGCCACAGTGAGGGCACTCAGGAGCCCAGGAAAGACCCACTCCAAGGGGGAAGCGTGGTGGCCGCCTGCAGCCCTGACTGAGCTTCCTAGTGGGGGTGAGATGAAAACCACTGCAGGCCGCGCCTCTGCGACACCAGAAACCGGTATGTGTGAGGCAGCGGGAGACAAATTCTGTCCTCTGAAGGAAAGACGTGCGGCTCTGGAACTTTTATACTCAAATTCCTTCCTGACTGCTTTGCAATTTGTTTGCTTGAAGGCCACAGACACCAGCCAGGAGAGTTCTAGAAAAGTCTCTGTGTGTCAAGGATGGGAACAACACAGCGGTGGGACAGAAAGGAAGCCCATGGGGAGGCTAAGGTTTGCTTTCCTAACACCTGTGCATCCTGAGGTCTTGAGCCCTGGCCCCCACCCTCTCAGGAGAAGCTTTGGTGGGCTTGGACTTCCCCAAACAGGGATGTGGGGAGTCCCTCATTCCCACAGCAGCCTGAATGACAGGGCTGGTGGTCGCCCTGTGAGCCAGAGGCTCGATGTCCTAGCACACAAGCTCCCCGGGAGAGACAGAGGCAGGGGGGCCGAAGGCCACACTCAGCCAGTGGGCACTCCACAGGCAAGGAGGAAAGGGTGGTGACATGAGTGTGCAGCAGCCTCGTGGTGTCCCCTGGTCCCCACGCAAAACTAGAAATCAGCAGGAGAGCAGCTCTCACCCCCTCCTCTGCCTCTGGAAAGCCAGGGTCAGTCTGAGAAGCGAGGCCCGAGAGGGCAGGAACTGGGAGGCCTCTAGAGGGGCTCCCTCTGACCTTGGACTCTGCTTCTGGCACTCAGGGCCCTAGGAAAGGAAACCTGGGGCTCAGCAGAGAGCAGGGGCGCATGCCTAACCAGGAAGGGCTGGCTCCTGGGCTGTCACGGCCTCCCCAGGCATGAGGACAGGTGTCAGCTGCGGGTGAGGCCCTGGGTGCATTCTCTGTTCCTGAGCTTCTTGCTCCCAGCCAGGCGTGAGGCTGGCATTTCCCTGTCTGCTTAGGAACTCACTTCACTGCAAGCTTTGAAGATGAGGAACGCTGCCTGCCCAGCCATGCTGCTCCCTAAGGAAGCACTGACAGCTCCACGCAGACACAGGCGTGACCCTAAGGTACAGACAGTACACGACTGGGAACACTGGTGTCTGCTCTGCGCGGCAGAGGACGGAACCAAACTCACCTCACCAGTCTGGGCAAAAGCTGGCTAGAGGTCCTGCACATGTGCTTAAGAGTCCCTTTCGGGGGACCACAGGGAAGGGCAACTCGGGCTGGGGCTGGAGCTCTGTGGTGGGGCCCTGGGCTCAATCTCCCCACTCCCAGAGTGTCTCTCGGTCAGCTCTCTTCTGCCATATAAATGTCATGTAACCTTACTGGGAGATGCAACACTGCACGTTTTTGGGGCCAAAGATTTAGGAACCTGTCACCACTCACCCCAGAGCTGCTGGTCCCTGGAACTACAAGGGTACTGAGCTTGGTGACACCTGCCCACATCATTCATGAGGTCTGCGCCATAGCACCCATCCTCTGGCAATGCTCCCCCGGCCAGTGGAGAATCCGGCCACTTCCGTGTCTCTCACTTCCGATTTGGGAACCAGCAACTGCAAAGGGGTGCTGCCTGAACAGGGGGAGGTGGACACGTCCAGGCACCTGCACGGCTACCCCTATGCACATGATGCCTGTGAGTCCTCCCAGTCTGCTGTTTCTCATTATGGGACTATTTGTATTTTGAACAGAAAAAGGTCTGTGGATTCTGCGGTGGTGGCTTCCCATGTCACCGTCACCTCAAGGAGCTGAGTGTGAAAATGAACCACAGGCCTGACCTCTGTCCCATGCTGCGTGCGTCTACAGGAGGCCCTAGGTCCTTGCTCTGCTCGGTGCTGGTGTTAGCTGTAACCCAGAGCAGGAGCGTCATGCGCAAAGGACCGGGGGTGAGGCTGATAGACACACGGGCCACTGCTGGCTCCCTGTACTGCCACTTCCTCCACTGCCTTTCCAGCTCTAGTCAAAACTGGGGCTCAGGAGGGTGGGTGGCCTCTTGGGTGCAAATCAACGCGATGTCACTACAAGTGGTGGAAAGGGCCCTGGCCCCTGGGTGGGGTGGGTGACATCCTGTGCCGGAGGAAAGGAAGGGAAACACCAATCACCGACCTAACTTTCAGAAGGTGAAGTGGAATAAGAAGTCATTTGGGAAAATATTATACTATAAACACATATAATAATATGTACACACTCATATACACCCCCAAAGTGAAGCCTCACAAGGAATCCCGTTTCTTTTCAAAAGAATGATACAGCATTCCTACAGTGGGAATTAACTACAATGAAATAATTTAAGAATCTCATTTATACGCTAGCTGTGCTCTCTACAGAAAGGCTACGGTCAAGGCTATGCGGAGGTGAATGTGTGGAGCGGGCTTAGATGCTAATGTGGTCTTCAAAAATAGGCAATGATGGTTTTTTTCTCTATTCACATTTAAAATAACTACACAGTGAGAAAAAGCAGAATTAGAAACCGAATGGCGGGGCTATGAAACTGTGGCCGAGGTCCTCGGTCTGGGGCTTCTGCATACTGGTCAGTTCCGCTGAGCTTACGATGAGAAATCTCCACCCAACACTTACCCACATATAAATTCTGTGTAAAGCTTTATTCTTTCCCCATCTAAATTTTTTTTTTAAAAAGTGAAAGACGAGGAAAAAACTCTTACAAAATATACGGTTCCATACATAGGAGGAGCAAGGGACTTCTCAGGAGGCCGCTGGGCAAATGTGGCTTCAGGTCCCTGTGCTATGTCAGCCCCAGGTCCTCGGTTCCCACCGTGACAACCCTTCCCTCCTCCTCACACTGCCACAGGCTCGAGGCCACGCTACCACTGCCGCTTGTGATCTGGTTTTCTCTCTTGGCCCACCTGGCCAAGGTGGCCCAGTGATGGCGGGCCAGGTGTGGCACGTACCAGACTATGCCTGCCTTTGCACCCATTTCTCAGGTGCCCTTGCAAGGCACCTGTTCCAGGTGTCACAAAAATCACCCCGGCCTGCCCGCGCCCCTCACTCTTGGTTAGCAGAAATGTAAATCATGCCTTTGAGAATGAAAATTCACATGCTCTTTCCCCCCTTCCAAAATGCTTTAATGTCTTTTTTGTTCCCTTTCTCCATTTTAATAAGCAAATTGTACCACCATCTTATTCTGATATGTTCCTCTTTAAAAGCTGTATATCACATTAATGGAAGTGTTTACTGCTGGGAATATTTTCCATGTACAATGATCTGTAACCCTCTTATCTCAACTAGTTGCACATTATTAGTTCACATCCAGTTCAATTTATGAATTAACAGAAGTGCCATTTGTCTTTACAAAAATCAATGCATATTTATGAACTTCTTTTATTCCAATAGATTTTCAAAAGCCTGGTAACGCAGGCCATGCGGCCCGGGAGTGGCTGGGGCCCAGCACACCCCCCTGGACCAAAGGGCAGAACATCTTTCTTACATTCAGAAAAAAAATAGCCCGTTACGTGTTTACTTCTTTTACCAAATGCACTGGAGAAGCTTTACCAGCTGAATCTGCGATTTCCTTCCGAATTTCCAAGTTATACTTATTTATTTTTTTTCCATTTTGTTTTTGCACCAAGGAGACTGCAGTCAAATAATACTCAGCAACTGATTTCCTCTCTTTGGACTGAAAAATTAAACAGATACTAAATTATGACAGTGAATTTAGAAAGGAGGGCTCCAAGGGCTCGAAAGAACATGTCTGGGATAATATGATGCTTCTCAAAGTATTGCAATCACATCGCGGCAATCACCGGAGCGTGCCGCGTAACTGCCTCCTCGGCTAATATGCTTTCTTCTCAGTGATGACTAATCATGTTCTATTAAACAGCGGTAACGCTGGAAGAACTCAACTACACAAGTGTAATGAAGCCAGTATTCTCCCTGGACAGATTAGCTACAACTGATTTGACACATACCATCATAGGGGCTTCAAACCTGACAAACTCTGTGCTTGCTTCTGATTTATGCCGTCAAGCTCCTCGGACAAGAGATGAAATCCAAGTGCTCCGTTTGGTAGAGGTGAAACGTACTCATGTGCTTAACTGCCAGTTAGGGAGCGTCGCCCCTTCTCCTCGTTCCGTGCTCCTCACCCGAGCCCCTCCCTGCCCTGTCCCTGGCCCTCGAGCCCGCTCGGCCTCCAGGCCACCAGGACGGGGCCCGTGCCGTGTGCTATCATCATCAAAGGGCCCCCACGGCCCGAGGGCCTGTCCTGTGCGCTGTCGCTGGAGTCTGAAAAGGAAGCAGCGGTCTGCGGCCTCCTGGCCTCCTCTTCACCCGCGGGGAGGTCCGGGTTTGGAGGTTTCATGTGGGGTGAGTAGGCGGGTGGGCAGGAGGTGACCACCGGGAAGAGGGAGGGGGATGTGGCAGGACTCACGTGCTGTGACTTCCTGGGCGCGCAGAGTCAGATGACGCTGGGCACCCTCCCGCTGCTGTTGTTCCGGTTGTTGTTTTTGCGGGACAGGTTGGGCGTGGCCATGAGCGCGAAGCGCTCGTCCGGGCAGCCGTACTGCAGCAGCACGTCCACGCACTCCTGGCTGGACGCCTGCCGGGCATAGGCCAGCGCCGTGTTCCCGTGCGCATCCCGGGCCATGACGTCCACCCCGTACTGCAGAGGTGACAGGGGTGTGTCAGCGTCACGGGTGCGTCACCGCTGGGAAGGGGCACGGCCCTGGGGACTGGGGCGGAGGGGCTGGGTGGGGGGCAGCGCTGTCAGGTGCTGCTGGTCGCTGGGCCTCGAAGGTGCCCTCGCCACCCAGAGCCCTGGGTGGTGCGACAGAAATGGGGCATGATGACTTCGGTTTTTGCTACTTCTGTTCTGACTTTCCAGTTAGAAAAATTAACCATCTTTTAAAAAATTTCAGAGCGAATTCATTTTCATTACAGAAAATAAGTAACTATAAGAGGGGAAAAAAATCACCCATAATCTCACCAGAGATAACCTTTGTGAATAACTTAGACTATTTCCATCTAATGGTTTTCTTTCAATCCAAATGTGTAAATGAGTAAAAGATGACTGTGGATTTTCCTTTTACTGATTGGTCTGTGATCATTTCCTTACATCATTAAAAATTCCTCAAAGACATGGCTCCTAATAGCTGTCTTGTATTCCACCAGATGAACAAAACCCAGCTATTCTGTGTTTAATTGTTGCAAATTTTGCTCAAAAACTGTCTCAGAAGAAACAGTGCTGTGAGGAAAAGCCTCATTTTAATCTTTTGTAGGATTTCAGAGTGAAGGGAAAAATACAAGCCGAAACCACAGGACATTATCTTGTGGGTTTTTTTGGTACCATGAATTGAACTCAAGACCTTGCGCTTGCCAGGCAGGTGCTCACGCTGCTGAGCTACATCGCTGGCCTCTGGTTTTTTTTTTTGCTTTTTGAGAATGAGTCTCACTATGTAAACCAGGCTGGTCTTGAGCTCACAGTGATCCTCCTGCCTCAGCCTCCCTAGTGCTGGGCTCACAGCTGTGTGCCATCACGCCCAGCAACACAGAACATTTTTAAGATTCTTGATTATGAAAAAGGGTGAGTTCACTCTTGCCTCTGCCACGCAAGAGTGTGTGTGTGTCTTTGCACACACTTGTGTGAGCATGCAGCATGGCCGTCGAAGGACTCTTGGCCATCCTGAAAAGGACACTGGCCTGCAGTTTCTAACGAGTGGAACTGGGTCCCCCAAATTGCTATGCTGATGTCCTCAACCCCAGGTCTCTACCACACTCCAGTAGCACTGATGCAAAAGCAAAAAGACACCACGCGGGGACAGCTACCAGCAGCAGGTGCCACTGCTCGCCAAGGGGAGGCCTCGGAGAAAGCAGCCCTGCCTGCCCTGACGATACAGCCAGCTCCAGCGCCTCGGGAGCAGATGTCTGCCAGGCCAAAACTCAGCCTCTGCCGTCACGTTACTGTGGCCCAAGCCAACGGGAGAGTCGTTCCTTAATCAGTATGCTGCCACCCTTGCTACTACCGCATGAAAGTGAGGCTGGGTATTTAAGTGACTTTGGGTCAGTATCTGCATCTAATCTCGTTTTCCCAGGCTGCCCACTGTGAAGGAGATCAAAAACATGCAGAAACTTGCAACACTTGAGTCTGGACTCCCTGCTAGGAACTGTGCCCCATTTAGGGGAGGGCACTGGCAAGAGAATAAGGAAGTCAGGGCCACATCAGGTTCCGCCCTCGGAGGCCCCACCCCTGCCGACCACGCCCTTCTGGGCCATGCCCCAGCCAATCTCAGGACTGGGTTGCTAGCTCCGCCCACCGTCAGCCCTGCCCAAAGGACACGCCCACCACTCAGGCCCCGCCCACCCCCACCTATGCCCGCACTCTTGGGCGCAGCCACCTACCCAGATGAGCAGCTGGGCCAGGACCACGTTGCCCTTGCGGCAGGCCAGGTGCAGCGCCGTGCGACCGTCGCCCTCCCCACAGGTCTCGTTCACCTCGTCCCGGGAGCCATGCGCCAGCAGCAGGATGACTGTCCTCAGGTCCTCCTCGGCCGTGGCACGCAGCAGGTGCTGGCCCAGGGCCAGCTCTGTGCAGGGCAGGGGCGCCAGGAAGAGCTTCTGCTCGTACTTCGCCCGGATCCACCGCTCTTTCTCTTCCCTGCAAGAGTCCCCAGGCAGGTGTGGTCAGCATTGGGCACAGGAATTCAGGCTGCAGCCCTCTGCCGTCGGACCAGCCGTCAGGAGGCATAGGAAGGGAAGCGACAGGGCCAAGGTCCCCACACAACACAAGCAAGATGTCCCGCACCCAAGCTGAGGGCATCACCCAGGGTTTCCAGAGTGGTGCCGTCTGCTGCGTGAGTTAGGACAGAGGGACCTGGGGCCAGAGTCCAGGGCAGGACAGTAAGTGGCCTTCCCGCCTGTGAGGGGCTGTGCGCTCCTGGCTGCCAACTCCTCTGCCACTTGGGGTGGGCTGGGATGTGTGGTTTCCCTGGGTTGAAGGAAACCCCATGGGAGCAAGGGCCACATGGGAATGGCAGGGACTCGGTAGCTAAGCCCAGGACTGCAGACACTTCTCTAATCTCTTCAGCAGCTTGAGAAAGGTGGCAGAAGGCCAAGAATTCCTCAAGCAATAAAGAACAGCTGGCTTTTCTGACGACAGGGGACCCAGGGCCCAGCCAGAGGAACAAGGAGGTGGCCCCCAGGGGGCAAAGGACAGGGTAAAGTGGTAAAGGGAGGTAGCTGGCTCTCCCGGGGGTCTATGGAGGATCTGGAAAGAGGGCTGGGAAAAAAGAGGAGAGGGCAGATAGGGAGAGGAGCTGGGGGGAAAAGTGGGTTTGGTTTCTCAAAAAGGAAAAAAAAAGTATCCAAAAATAGACACTAAAAACCTGGCAACCTTCCAGGTCAGGGATGGCCAACCTCTCAGAGAGCGAGCTGTAACTAAAACGCACTTATTTATTGCAACACTGCAGTTAAACCTGAATACTGAGGTTGTAGTATAGAAAAAGCAACTGTTCCTCCGAGACTCGGCTGGCGTGTGCAGAGCAGCAGAGAGGGCTGTGGGTGCCCACCGCAGAACGCGTGCCAGCACCGCTGGGGGGAGCGCGGGAGGGGCCACCCACGCAAAAAGAACAATGTGAGATTGTACAAGTAGCTCTTGAAATTTTACAAGTAGCCTGGGGTGTGCTCTGTGAGGCTGCGCTGCGACCTTTCTGATGAGGGTGATGAGGAAAAGCCCAACATGTGTGGAGAGGCTGTAATTACAGCGAGACACTGATTCACAAGTGGCCTCTCCGAAAACCCAGAACCCCCTCCAGGGGGACAATCAGGGCGCACAGCTCCCTGCCACTCCAAGAGCACTTAGGCCTTCTGCAGCAGTCTAGAAAGGAAACTCGTTACCCGTGACATTTCTGCTTCCGAGGTACAGAGGCCAGACCTTGTTTACGCCTTTTCCCCGTGTTTACACTGTGCCGGGGATCTTGTGTCGGGTGAGCCCTAATCTGTTTTTAAATACTTAGGCAAACAGAATCTTCCAGGGGTAAATCTGGATTAGTTTTGCTTCACTTCCTGGTACATGGGAGTGACCCCAGAGTGACCCTGGCGCTTTTCATTCAGTGATTTCTAGGGCAAACACTCTGCCAGTGCGGAGGGCTGAGCAGCACCCACAGATGCACCCTGTACCCTGTTCCACCTGGGCAGAAACACGGGCACACAGCGCGGCAGCATCCCGGAAGCCCCGCTAAGGAGAAAGACAAAAAACCCTGGTGGCTTGCAGACCCTTTAAGAAAACCTACTTATAGTATATTAAGTGTTTATTGGTGCATTTCATAAATCACAAAGGAGAAAGAGCAAAACGTGAATTCAGTGAGAAAGGATAATGGTGCAAGCTATGTCCAGATTTCCCAGTTCCAATTTGCTAACTCTCATTTTTTGGGGAAAGGGGATAGACATTAAAATCAGGCTGTCTTATTCTGCTCCGATTGATTTTTAATAGTCATTGCCAAATCATCCAGAGATAAAGCAGAAAACTTAACACAGGGACTCTAGTCCTAACCACAATTATTAAATTTTCTCCTTAATAAAGTCAGCGTGAAGCCCTGGCTCTGAGCCCACTGCTTTGGTCTCTGGCTAGAAACTGTGGGTGACTTCTGTCCTCAAATGCAGTCACCCCATAGGACGCTCACTGGAATTCGGGGCCATGTTTGCACGGGGAAACAAGCTGCTCCTGGCTTTTAAAATCAACAGCACTGATTCGCACACCATACAGGCGGGTCCAGGTTTCATAGGGGTGCACACTCTACGAAGTTTTGGGAGCCTTCTTTGAAAGGAAGGTTTGTGAGTTGCAGCCTTGAATTTGGGAAGAAGACCCGAAAAGAGGAGGGTGGGACGGAAGGGCAGGGGGACTTCTGGTGTGGACAAGGAAACCCGACTCAGCACAGCAGTCGGAGATGCTGGCAGGACGCGGAACAAGGGCCGAGTCTCGGCAGGTTTCTCTGCAGAGCCTGCCTCGGCTGGCCCCGTGTCCAGGAAGACCTTCGTTCTCCACCTGGATGACCCCTAGATCTGCTCGGCGAGTGGCCGTCACCACTGGACAGAGTGGACACATGCTTCCCTGGAACCTTGTGTGCTTTCCCACAACTGCAGCCTGCAGTACTTCATAGGTCTTCATCACCACGAGGTCGTCAGAAAGCTAAGGGAGGCCACTGGCTTCATGTCAGAGTCAGACTGACTCTTGAGCAATCCAGCGAGTATGCAGACCAGGCCCAGCAGCAGCAGTGGGGCTTGGGGGTGCTAACTTAGTGCCCCATTCCCACTCAAGCACTTACTCCTGTCAGAAGCCATGGTCCACTGGGGCTACTGTCCACCCTGACAGTAAGGGCTCAGTCTGAGCTCTCTGCTTCTTCTCTGGTGGCGAAAAGGAAGGAAAAGAAACCTCCCTGTGTTGTGGGGCCGGGAGGCTGTGGTTTCCAGCATTACAGGGATTGGGGTTTCAGCACCACAAAAGTGTGGTGCACGATTTTGCCTTCCCCATAACTTTAAGATGCGTCCAAGACCCTCCTTTTCCTCATCTGTAAAATGGGCCCAGGGACATCTGCCCCAAGCAGGGCTCTTTTGGGATCTGAGGTTACACATCTGGACCATGCGCTGGCCACTTTATGAACAAGTGTTGGTACTCTGATGATAAAAATCGACTTCTAATCCCTCTGTACCACTGTCAGACACACAGCCGGGTGGCATGTGTCCCCAAGGTGCGGAGGTGCCCACTGGGTGCTGGGTGCAGGGTCAGCGTGCAGAGGGGGCTCCTCCTGCTCAGGAGTCTTGACAAGCCTCAGTCTCCCTGAGGGTACAGAGGGCCTGGAGACACTGGGACCCACGCTGTGCCCAGCTGCCACAGTTGTTGGTGCCAGGATGGTTTCTCTTTCCACAGCCTTGAGATCTAAAGTTTCTTGGATATTATGGTCTGATCTGGGCTCCTCCTCCTGGACTCTACTGAAGCCTTAATCCCCAGGGGGACTAGCTTTGGAGAGAGTGTCTTCAGGGAGATCCTTGTGATCAAATAGGGATGAATTCTGGGTTACTTTTCCTGCTGCTGAGACTAAATACCCAACACTTAAAGGAGGAAAGGTTTATTTGGCTCACAGTGTGTGAAGGTTTCAGTCCATACTCAGCTGGCACCAAGGCAGTGTGGCACATGGCAGGGGGGCAACTGATCATGGTGCACGGAAGGTAGCAAAGGCAACAAGGGACCTTCACAGCCTCTTTCTGCCCCTTTCATCTTATTTAGGTGACTTAGAGCAGGTGGCACTCACACCCTTAATCCTGGTGCCCTCAATCCCAGCACTGCACCATGAATCAGTTCTAGTGTCACACACTCCAGATCCAGCCATCTCATTCTGAGCTACCTATGACTGCATGAGGCTTTGGGGGGACATTTAGGCACAAGCTGTAACACTCTGCCTCGGGGCCCCATGGACGCATGCATATCCCTTTGTGCAAGAGGCATTCTGTGAGTCCACAGATCCAAGTTTTGGGAGAAGCATTACGTCCAGGGAAGACAAATCCATGTCCAGAATGTATGTCTGTGCCAGTGAGGACAAAGCACAGTCCCTTCCAGGATGGAAGTGGCCCACTATAATCAGCCACCCACCAGGTTGCAGGTTGATCACCCCAGGGAATGTTGGTCTCTGCAGCTGGCATACTGGGCATTTAGCAGTGGCAGTAGCTAGATCAGCCTTGGTGAGACGGAGCCCATGCTGCTGAGCCCATGCATAACCTCCATCCCGACCTCCCTGGCCACTCTATTCATGGGCCCTTTGGGCAATGACAGGTGGCTGAAGAGGGAGGTTGTTCACTATTTACAGAATGCGTCATCTTATTCACTTGATTGTTAAAGTCCTGGTCTGCTCAGGTCACATTTTGGTGGGTGTTAGTTAGCAGGGGAAACAAATAATTTTACATCCTTTGCTTGTAGAGGTCTACCACATATTTCTTCCCCAAATATCTTTGTCACCAATTTCCTAGCTATGTTCCTTCTAACTTCCTGATCATCCGGCCAGACCACTGGCTAGAGCCCATGCATCAGTATATAGCTGCACATCTGGCACTGCCAAGCACTGCCCGGAGTTCTGCTCACTGTGATGATTTCCCTTCACTGCTGTCCTTCAGGGATGTCCCAGAAAGGGGCTATGTCATGCTGCAGCTGTCCACTTGCAGGTGGTCCCTGTATAACATGCACAGCTATTTGTAAACCAGGCCTTAGCCTTCTCTTCCTCTGAAAGCTGATCACATGTACACCCCACGAGGCCATAGGTGCATGCTGGGAAACAGAAGGCAATGGCAGGGGTAGGAGCCTTAGAATCTGACCAACTTCCTCATGTAATTGATTTGTACCTGCTGGAGGTGCTCTGGCTCAATCACATACATACCATTTCCATTTAATGATAGACTGGTGGTATGCACATCCAACCTTATGACTCGGTGGATCAGATTATACCTAAGTCATGATAGGCAGCTCAGGTTGCAAGGTGACCTGGTGTCCCATAGTCAAGCATTTAGTTTCCACTAAGGCCCAGTAGCAGGCCAGGAGCTGTTTTTCTGCAGATGATGGCAGAGCCTTGCTCTAGAATCCTAAAGGCCTCTGTTGCAATTCACCAATAGGGCTGCCAGAGACTCCAAATAGCACCCCTACCTCACACTGCCACATCAAATACCACTGGATCTGCTGGATCCTATGGCCCCAGAGGCAGAGCAGCCTGCACAGCAGCCTGGACCTGTTGCAGAGCCTTTTCTTGTTCTGGGCCCCATTCAAAACTAGCAGCTTTCTGAGTCACTTGGTAATTGGGCTGGAGTAAGACACCTAGGAGAGGAATGTGTTGCCTCCAGAATCCAAACAGGCCCACTATGCATTGTGCCTCTTTTTTGGTTGTAGGGGGAGCCAGATGCAACAATTAATCTTTTACCTTAGAAGGGATTGCTACATGCCCCACTCCTGGTACCAAATTCTGTTTTTTTTTTTTTTTCCTTTTCTTTTTGAGACTAGGTCTTGCTATGCATTTCAGGCTGATCTTGGGCTCACTTTGTAACCCACGCTGATCTTGAACTTGCAACAATCCTCCTGCCTCAGCCCCCGCCCCCAATACTGGGATTACAGGAATGTGCCACCAGGCTCGGCTCCCAAATTGTCTTAGTTATTTTTCGCTCACTGCTGAGACCAAATCCCTGACACGCAGTTAAAAGGGGAAAGGTTTATTTAGCTCTCAGTTCGTAGAGATTTCAGTTCATAATTGGCTGGCTCCAAGGCAGGGTGGTTTCGCAAAGAACAGTTCAAGGCAGGCAGAAGACAGAAAACCAACAAGGGGCCTTAAAATCTTTCTGCTGCATTTATCTTACTCAGGCTACTCAGGGCAGGGAGCACTCACACCCTTAATCTTAGTGCCTTTGATTCTAGCATTGCACCATGAATCAATTCTAGCATCACACACTCTAGATCCGGCCACCTCGTTCTGAGTCACCAATGATGGAGTAAGGCTTTGGGGAGCGTCTACGTACAAGCCGAAACAGACCCTAATCCACTAGGGCAGCGTCCACAGGAGCGGAAGCGATGCCAGGCTCCTCTCTCCCCATGTGTGGAGGAGGGCGAGCCCAGGGCACAGTGAGAAGGCATCACAGCAAGCCAGGAAGACCCGCCTTGCCAGACAGCAACGCTGCCCATGGCGTGATCAAAGGCACAGTCTCTAGAAACACAGGGGCAAATGCACTCCATGGCGTGTCCCTGCAGCCCATGCCTCCATTCCCTACCGCTGTTGCTGCAGTCAAGACGTGAAGGGGGCGTGTGGCGACAGTGCTTTGTTCACTGTAAGAATATTCTGTCGAACACCATCGACCCAGAGGCACAAATACTCCAGTTGTGACTCTGATGCCCCCCCTTCACTTCTGGGACCCCAGGCTGGCTTGTCCGCGCCTTTCACACTCCCCAAGGAAGGCCAGTTCAAGAGCAGCGAGCTGGCAGTAGATCACCTCGCCTTGTTCCAAAGCCCCGGAGGACCACTGCTCACAGCCTCTGTTAGCTAATGAGCTAAAAAATGAATTATTGGCGCAGCCACGGTCAGCAGGGAGGAGGGGCCAGCTCCTCATCAGATCGAGGTGCTGACACACCTTTACATAAATCAGCCACGGGAGAGCAGGGGGAGGGGTGGCGGCCCAGCAGAGGACACTGACCCCAACCCCGGAAGCCAAGAGAAGACACCTTTCAAGTCACCAGGGTAGACATCTTCTTGTTTTTCTGCCTTGAACAACACCTCCCTGTGGGTGGCCCTCTGCCTCCCTCAGGGCCAGAAGCTCTTTGAGTGTCTCAGGGTCCACCAGGCTGGACATGGATGCTCTGTCTCTGCCATCTGATGGGCTATGCTGCCTCTGGCCTACTTGAGGAGTGGTGGCTTGGCCCAGCCCCCCATGCCCACACCAAAGATGATTCCCTTAACCACAGCCCACCTGAGACTGCTGGCCAGGTGTAAGCAATGGCACAGTGTGAGGACGGACCGTAACTGGCCTCAAGGGTTGGCCTGATGACCCCAGAGTCCTGGTGGATCCCCTGGACATGTCACATGGTATACCAAACAAGCCACACACCAAATACGAAATGAACCCTGCATGAGTTGTGACCAGACTTTGAGATACCATGGTACCACGGAAAGGGCTCAGGGAATCAGAGAGGGGTCAACCTTGTTCCACGTTTGAAGAGGGCGAAGTGGGTGGAGAGACTAGAATTGACAGATTTCCTCTCCTGGCACATACGTCCTGAGCACCCCGATGGGGCAGGGAACACAGGAAGCTGGGCTCCCAGGCTGGCCTGACCTTTATGTTTGGTGCTGGGTCTGGAAGCCAGCGCTTACATGGGCTAAGGAGCCCATATCTCCCGAGAGCCACCCCAGTGCCTGGCCTTCGAGAAGGGCTGGAGACAGAAGGGCAGCTGGAAGCCCACATGAGTGGACGCTCCCTTTTGCGAAGAGGTGGGTGCCAGGTCCCCTTCTGCCTGCCTGCCTCACGGCAGCTCTGCTCCCAGCCTGTCTGGTGCCACAACAGTGACACCAGGTAGAAACCAGGTGTTGCCAGGTGCAGCACAGCTCCCTAGCAGCGACAGAGCTGAGGGTGGCATTCAAAGTCCCCAGCAGAGAGGGGACAGACGTGAGCATTTATGCCTGTGTAGGAAAACGTGCAAGGTCGGGATGTCGGGGAGAGAGCTTCCTTCCAGCTCTGCTCTGAGGACCCGGGGTGGGTCGTCACCACGGTCAGGCTGGGTGGCACCCTGTCCTGTGTCACAGAGCCTGGCCCTTGCACGAGATCCCCATGCCCGGCATTGGAAGACCCGGGCAGGCACTCTCACTGCAGGGCTCGGAGAAGGCAGCAGGTAAGACTAGCTATCTGACAACACTGAGGTCGGCTACAAGGATGATACAGCGACCAATGACAGTGGTTTGTCTGTCCTGTTAACTGACAGTCACAGGAAGAAGCTGTCCAGGAAGCTGAGACTGGCTCCTTCTCCAGCAGAAATACTGTGTCTAGTGCCTTCTCTGTCCTTGGATGCCTGCTGCTTCTGAACTGTGATGCTCACATTGTTTGTGTCCCCTCAAAGTCACTGCTGAAATCTGAACCCCTCAAGATGAGGGTGTTAAGAGGTAGGGCCATGCCTGTAATCCCAGGGCTTGGGAGGCTGAGGCAGGAGGATTGTCAGGAGGCTGGGGCCAGCTAGGACTACAGAGCAAGGCGGAGTTTCAAAACAATGACAACACCAAACAACCCACCTCCCAAAAGAGACACAGGCAGGAAGTGGTAATGTCACAAGGCAGGAGATTGGTGCCTCATGAAATAGGTCCTTCCTAACAGGGAACAGTGCCGCTGGGGGCGCCATCTATGAAGCAGGGGCTGAGCCCTCACCAGACACGGAATCTGTGGGTCTCTTGGGCTCGGACTTGTTGGTCTCCAGAGCTCTGGGGACACCCTGGGTTCCTGCTCCTGGTGAGGCAGGTGCCAGGTACTGGGCTGAGTCTTTCACATGATACCCTGGTTTAGTTCTGACCACATGTGGGGAGGTGGAGGCTATCAGGGCCTCATTTTTGAGGAGAAAGTGAGGCAGGCAGAGGCAGAGGGGACCACCCAGGCCTGGCTGTCACTGCTGAGTAGCTGAGCTAGTGGCTCTGCCCCGACTCTTTCTCAGGACTCCGCAGCCCTCCGAGTTCGGAGACTCACTGCCAACTGTTGGACTCACATCCTCACACCGTCCCACCCACCTCTGCACTGGGCCATGTCAACACCAGCCAGTCCATCACCATGGGTCTGGCAAAGGGTTAGGTGTCCATGCTTCAGAAAGGGAAGCCATGGCTGGGCCACCCCGAGGAGTAGCTGCACGCAGCACGGAGGTGTCCAAGTACAAATTTTTAGGAAATCCAGACCCTTTAGACGTATCTCACACACTGCAATGTTCAGTTGCCACTGGCGGGTGGTGGCTGTCACCCCCAGCAGTGCAGACCTAGATTTCTGGCCCCAGCAGATCTAGAATGATGGTGTGTGTCATGGCCAGTCTAAAGCACATCGGGGCCTGAGTTCTCAGAACACGGTCACTGTGACAGATCCATAAGGCTGACAGTGCTGCCCACCGAGGAGGCACCACCAGCGCCACCCATGCAGAACGGCTCACAGGAAGATCTAGAACACCCGGTTGCTGCAGATCCCCAGCCAGTCCATCACCATGGGTCTAGAAGCTTGCTAGGAAGGCAAATGTAGACCCTGCTACAGGCCAGGCTGCTCCCATCCCTGGCTCTTCTGCGGCAGATGGGGAATATTCCTGTCGCTGCAGACCTAGGGCCCTCCTGCCTTTCCTACTTGTCTTCCTTACCAACATTATTTCTAGAAGAGCTGTGAGTTACTACATGAGTCATGACAACTTGTTGGATAATTAAGAGAATGGAGAGAAAGGAAATGATAGGCATAGGGGAGGGTCAAGGGGAAAGGAAAGTGCTGCGGACTCTGGTGTCTGGGAACCTGAATGCTGTGGTGTGACCTGAGCATCGGTGAGTCCTCAGAGTGACAAAGACCTCTGGGGACACCTGAGCAGACACAGTCGGACACGGGCCACCCTCCTTGCAGAAAAGCTGACTCCGTGCCCTGTCTTCCTGTCCTCTTGCTGCCCCTCATGCATTTGAGAGCTGCAGTGACACAGTCACCATTAATGGCCGTCAGCTGTGTTTTGGGTCTGGCGGGGACAGCTCAGCACACTGCCAAGGGGTAATGAGGTTAATGGGTTGGATTCCCAGAAACGGTTTTTAACAAATAACCACAAAGCTTCTGACTGGTTTTTACACTGTCTTGCAGCCCGTCTAGCAGATGTGGTGTGAGGCGCAGCCCCGGGGGTGGTGGCCGTGGCCCTGGAGTGGTGCGGTGAGCTGTCCCTCAGCCTCACCACCTCTACCCACAAGGCTTTGCGAACACCTCTCTGAAGTTGGGAGCACCAAGAGCCTCCCCCCAAAGTGACGTGTGCACGTGTGCGTGGGCCCATGCCTGTTGCTGCTCACGCGTTCCTTTTGGAACCATCTTCTCTCTCCGTGGGGTGCAGGGGGGTTTGCCAACACCAATCTCAGAGGGATTCTGGAGTGAAGCCGGGGCAGGGGAGCCTTGCGTTGGGGCTGGGGGCAGCACTGGAGGAGACGCAGGACCCTGAACCGGTGAAGGAGCAGGGGAAGAAGGACGGAGGAAGAAGCAAGAAGAAAGGGGCTAGCAGCAAGGAATTCCAAAGTGCTTCCTGCCGCCAGCCAAACAGGAACCGGGAGGGAGGCATGGAAGAGGAGGCCGGAACAATATCTTAGGGAAAGGGGGGCTCCCTCCCTGCAGGGGAAGCCCCGGCCTTCCGCAGGCTGACCCCTCCTCACACGCATGCCTTCTCCTGGAGCCGCGTTGCTAGGGGGTCAGCCCGCAGGGCCACGGCCGGCCAACAAAGAGCGATGGATATTTATTCCTTAATTACTGAAAGCTTTTAGGAAACTGGCCACTGTAAATCCCGCACGCAGAGAGCAGGCGGCAACGGATGAGGATTTATGCTCACGGGGCAAAGACAAAATAAATATCCCGCCTGACTTCGGATCGATATTATGAGTGTTTTTGCCAACCTGCAGGGTGTTTTATGAGCGTGGAGAACAGAACAGGATCATTATTAATTAAATAAACTCAACTGTATTAGGCTTATTACTTGTGTGAGCCCAGTTAAACGTGCTGGGCTGCGGTGTGGGGTCAGGCAGCCCCAAGGGTGAGGCCCACGCTCGGGAGCGGTCCTTGGTCCACCTGGGTTCGGAGA
Source organism: Dolichotis patagonum (assembly GCA_004027295.1). Taxonomy (NCBI): domain Eukaryota; kingdom Metazoa; phylum Chordata; class Mammalia; order Rodentia; family Caviidae; genus Dolichotis; species Dolichotis patagonum. The sequence goes on from PVJX010018086.1 coordinate 19,848, forward strand.
CGCTTCGTTGCCCTGGGCCCTGTTCCGGCTGAGCAGGCCTCAGTCTAGGCCTGTACCTGTCCGGGGCCTGAGACCCGGGTCCTGGTGGCCTCGCTGCCTTTGGCACCAGCAGCCACCTGACACCTGCCTGTCCAGGGCCTGACCCAGGGGAGAACACTCTCGGCATAGGTGACAGGTGACGATGCAAATACCTCGCTCTCCATTTCAAATTGGATGTGACTGTCACCAAGGCAGGCACAAAGGAGGTGGCCAGCCAGGCCTCGGGCCTCCGCTGGCCCAGGAGTGAGGGAACAAAGACCAGCTCAGCCCCCAAACCTATTTGGTGTCTACACAGTGCCCAGGGCTCATCCAGCACTGGGGACAGAGAGGGACAGACTGGCAGAGCTTGGGCATGGCCTCACCCTTTCCTGGGCCTCAGCTTCCCTTCTAGAGGGGCAGGGTGACCCCAAGATTGCTGCAGGAGAGACCCTGGAGGTTTTGTTCAGGAGGTCAGGACGACAGAGGTGCTGGGCAGGGGCTACCCAGCCCCATCCTCCCTCAGGTGTGTTTATTCCCCACGCCAGGGACTGAACTCAAGAACTTCGCACTGTGCTATATTCCCAGCCCTTTGATTTCAAACTGCTGAACTGCCCAGGCTGGGCTGAATATGTAACCTCCCTGCCTCAGCCTCCCAAAGTGCTGTGGTCATAGGTGCGAGCTGCCACGCTCAGCGCCGCCTGGGCCTCTGCAAAGCAGTGCCTGAGCCGGGCTTTTGGCTTTGACAAGAAAAATCTGCAAAGAATCTGCTGCTCATCTGTAGCCACCTGTGATGTGCCCAGCACGCCCTCAAAGCCATCGGCAGTCAGGGGCCCCTGGGATCCTCCCACCCAGGGTCCTAGTTGTCCAGCCAGAGCTTGGCTGGTCACTCTGGCCACCAGCACCTTGACAAAGGGAGGCAGCGTAAGCGTCCCATGATCAGGACACGAAGGTGGACACCCTCTGTGGCCACTGCTCCTGCGCCTGTGAAGAGGTAGCCGGAGGCGGGGACCCTGGATCCCGAGGTTTCTGAAGTGCCAGGAATACACCCTGCCGCATAAGCCACCCAGGTTACAGGATTTTGTGACAGCAGCCAGGAGTGACCTTTGTCCTCCTCAATGTCCTGGGTCACTTGCCCTGATCCATCTTTCAACCCATCTGACTGCCACGGCAAAACTGAAGCATGTGCCTGTGCGTGCGTGAATGTGCGTGTGTGTGTGTGTGTGCCTGTGTGTGCGTGCGTGCGTGCTTGCGTGAGTGCCACCTAAAACTCTAAAAGCAGGTATGCAGGGTGTTTTTACTTCTCCGTTTACAGGAACTGACCACAGACTCCGTGTGACGGTGGCCTTGATGGGTGACACTCCGAGGGCCTGGGCTTGGAGGGGCAGCCCCTCCCACCTCCTCGGGTGACACCTGTGGTTTCCTCCCTGAGCTGCGCCCATGTCCTTGAAAGCAAAGCCATGGCTCTCATGGGACACGGCCCAGTGGCTGTGGCAAGTTCTGAGCAGAGGGCAGGGATGGAGTGAGAGCTGTCTGTCCCCAAGGCCCGGCCTCCCAGGGGCACACCAGTCTTTGTCACCCGAGTCTGATTTTTCAGTGGCCGAAGTAGTGTGGCTTCTGACCCTGGGCCTGACCCTCACTGCCCTGTCCTGTTGGATGCTGAGAAGGGACAGGTGCATGTAGGGGACCAGGGCACGGGGGAGACACCCCAAGCACCACCTCAGGGGTGTCCCCCGAGGAGGGATTTAAAGCAAACTGGGCCTCCTCATATCCCCTGTGCAGATTCCCCTGGAGCCCGACACCATCCCTACTGTGCTTTCTTAGGACAGATTTACCCTCCGTGCTCCCTTCTCGGAACCAGGCGCGGAGCCGGGGTGCCAAGCCCTGTGCCTGCCTGGGAAGGGCACCACTGAACAGCACTGTTTCTGGACTCTGCAGAATGGTTTGAACGCGTGAACCCCAGGAATCTGTGCCAGGAGTGAGCCCGGAGCTCTGGTGGGGACCGCTGCGGACCTCAGTGGCCTCGGCTGGCCCAGCATTGAGTGAATTAAGTTCACCCCTGTCTCGGTCCATGGATCGCCCCGGAACAGGTCACACTATGAATGTAGCAGGGAAGAGGCACGGCCCCTTTCCCCCTCCCGGGGCCCCGTAAACTGCACACTGGGCCACCACACGTGCATCAGTGCCCTGCACAGCCAGACATGGGAAAACTCAAGGCCCTCTCCCTCGGGAAGGCCGGGGACAGCGTAGGTGACCACCGAGCGGCACGTGAAGCTTCACTACGCATGCCTCGAATGCAGCCCTGCAGAGTTTGCAGATGCTCACACATCTGGAAAAGCCCAGAAAGTGCCCCAGAAGTGTGGCAGCAAAAACTGTCCACTGGCTCTAAGAATGAGACAAAGGACTGCTTGATATTGGAAAATAAAAGAAAATGTTCTTAATGTAGTTGTTTCCGTCTGGGAGTGGAAAGAGATGAGAAAAGTCCTAAGTCCCAGAGAAAGCTAGCATAAAGAAAGAGGATTTTTTTCTTTTTGATTGACATAGGTCTTGCTCTATAGCCCAGACTGGCCTTGAACTTGCAGTGATCCTCCTGCCTCGGCCTCTTGAGTAGTGGGATTAAAGAGGTATACCATCATGCCTGGCAAAGAAAGACTTTATTTTATTTTTGGAGGTGGGTACCAGGATTGAACTCATGACCTTGTACTTGCCAGACAGGTGTTTGTGCCACTGAGTTAAATCCCTGGCCCCGCAGAAAGATTTTGGAAAGAAAAAAGGCATGAAGAATATGCAGATGAGAAGATATCAATTTGCATTTCACTTGCTGTGGTGACAAAACCTATAATCCCGGCACTTGGGAGGCTGAGGCAGGACGGCTGTGAGTTTGAGGCCAACCTGGGCTGCCCGGTGACTTCGGGGCCAGCCTGGGCTACATAGAGATTTCAACAGTTGTGTAAAATACCTAAGAAGACCCTGCCTCAGAGAAACAAGCAAAAAATTAATTTGCATTTTAACTTTTCCCAAAACACAGACTATGGGAAGTGCTGAACGATGCAAATGGAATTAGTGCTCCTCGGCCTGCTGGTCCTGTGGGGCCCCGAGCACCACTTACCTTGTTTTGGGGACCAGCTTGGGGGGAAGGGATCTCCACTTGCTAGTGCAGCGACAGCTGGAACTACCCCAGACCACGGCTTCTTTCAGAGAAAGCCCCACCGAGGAACAACTGCTGCTCTCTCTTTGTGGACTAACCTGAAATGTCCAATAACGGGTGGCTGTGTCGCAGTGGCGCTGTTTTGGGGATGATTCGCTAGGAGCATTACACAGCACGTTACTCTCCAAATCGAGAGAAGCATCAGTGTTTAACAAGCGTGGGTGAAGTTTCTTTTCATCTCCAAACTTCTAACGGGATTGGAGGGCGAGGCTGGTGCCCCGATGTTTTATTTTCCACAAGGACACCGCGTCTGACTACCCAGTGTGCGTGCCTTTGACCCCGCGAGCGTACCCCTCTGCCTGCTGGGCTTTCTGGCGGGGAGGACATCCCAGAGGAGTGGCCTGTGGGCCCTAGGGGTGAGCTCACTGTCCACGGCCACCGCGAGCTCAGCAGTATGGTTGCCGACTTCAACCTTTTTGACAGTTCTTGACCAAAGGCCCACGATGATTGGCGGGTCCTCGACAGTAGACAGTCCAGTCGCTTCAACTGTCAGCTGGTGGCCCAGCTGTCCCCAGTCCACTGAGGCACGGCCAGGTGTAAACCCCACAGCCAGGGTCATAGAAATGTGTACCCTCCACTCTCTCCCACAAGATGGCCTTGCCTAAGCTGCCCAAGTTCAGGCCACTAAGGCTCAGGGCTGGGGACCACGGGCCAGGCTCTGCCCTACACTGAGCTCTTCCTTTCCATCCTCAGAAGTGAAAGAGGCTTGTAGGGCCGGGTATACTGCTCAGCGGCACTGTGCCTGCTTGGCACGTGCAAGGCAATGAGTTCGATTCCTGGTACCAAAATAAATAAAAGCTTCCACTAGATATGATTTTTTTTGTTGTGCTGGGGATCAAACTTATGACCTCACGCTTGCCAGGCAGGCACTTAGGCCACTGAGCTAAAACCCAGGCCCTTAGCAGAGACGATTTCTTTGAGACAGTCAAAACATGCCCTCTATATGCCGCAAAAGTCCAGAGTCCAGGACTACAGACATTGCAACTTGAATTACCTTGGGGCCCATGATCCAAAGAGCTGAAAGCAGGGACTGCAGCCCCCACCTGGGCACCTGCGTTTTCATCGGCACTATTCCGAGTAGAGCATCACGCAGTACGTTATCCCTCGGGTCCTCCGCAGAGGAGCAGATAAAGAAAATGCAGGGCATGAGTGACGCAGAACTTTTGTCTTTTTGAGATGGGGTCTTGCTATGCAGTTCATGCTGGCCTTGAGCCCACTTTGTAGCCCAGGCGGGTCTTGGACTTGCAAAGATCCTTCTGCCTCAGCCTCCCAAGCTGATTTGGTTTAGTAGAAAAAATTAAACTTTTGGCTGTATTTAAAAAGGTTTAAGGGATTTTTAGTAATTGTGACTGTAGATTCACACACAGTTAAAGAGCCCATCTTGCTGGGCTTCCCAGGGTCATTTGCACTTGTGGTTCTGCTTGTTTAGTTCCATGCAGCTTTACCACAAGCAAGTTCCCGTGTCTACCAGCACAGTCCCTCTGGCCGCCCTCTCCACCCCCAACTCCTGAGAGCCACCGGCATCTTCTCACTTTCCGTTCTCTTCCTTCGGGAGGTGCGCTCTTGCCATGTTGTCCAGGCTGGTCTTGAACCCTTGGGCTCTCGCCATCCTCCAGGCTCAGCCCCTGAGTAGCTAGGACCACAGAGGCATTACTGTAGTCCATAATTTGGTAACAGATGCTGTAAGTCTGGACTTGCACAGCTGGCAGGTACTTTTCTGAGTACATGGCTTTATCCACCCACTATAATCTTCTGTGGGCTCATCCAACTTGCTGTGTGGATCAACATTCAGTCCTTTTCACTACTGCGTACTGTTCCAAGGCATGTGTGACGTTAAAGGTGCCACCTCCCTTGACTTGGCCTCCAGTGGAGGTCAACTGTGCTGCTTCTGGTATCAGCCGCTCTGCACGGAGCTGCCAGGTATGTTTTTGTGTGACCTTAAGTTTTTTTCTCTCTAGGATAAATGCCCAAGAGTGCAACTGCTAGGTCCTATTGTCAAACTGTTTTCCAGAACAGATGCGAGAAGGTTTTTTTTTTTTTTTAACTCATGACCGTGCGCTTGCAAGGCAGGTGCTTATGCAGCTGAGCTAAATCCCCAGCCCCAAGAAGTTTAAAAAGTTTTAAAAGTACTGTTTGATACAACCCAAATTCCATTACAAAAGAGGAGGACTTAGAGGAGGAGGAGGAGGACTTGGAGAAGGAGAAAGAGAGGAGGAGAGGAGGAGGAAGAGCAGAAGGAGAAGCAAGAGGAAGAGGAGGAGGAGGAGCAGGAGGTGGTGATCCTCCTGCATTTAAACAGCACGCCAGGCTGAGAGTCCCGGGATGGCGGCCGCCTCCGTCTCCCAAGTTCCCGGGCGGATGAAGAGGCAGGGACGGCTTTGGACCCGGATCGCTAGTAGACGGGACTTTAGGATGAGTCAGATATGCAAAGGCGTGTGTGTTGAGAGAACACGGCTGTGGGCTTGCGGGGCAGGTAAATGGACGTGTCTGCAATCTTGTAAAGAGGGGAAAGGTCCCCGTCTGTCAGTGCACGATGTGGGGCCTCACCTCGTCCAGCTTCCAGCAGGAAAACGTGAAGGACCATGGCAGCAGAAACCGGAGCAGGCTGCAGAGGGTCCCCAGGGTCCCGCCAGAGGTCTCGGCCACCAGGCGCTGGCTCCTGGCTGGCTCCCACATGCCTCTCCCTCCCTCCCTCCCTTCCTTCCTTCCTTCCCAGGCTCTTTTGGGGCACATTTGGAAATTATTTAAGAAGATAAAATGCTTCTAATCTGTTACCAATTAGAAGAAACATGTGAATATTATTTTCTAATTTGTGGCTCTTGAGAGTGTGCGTGTGTGTGCATGTGTGTGTGTGTGTGTGTGCGCGCGCGTGTCTCAGAAACCAGAGAGAAGTAATTGAAGTAATTATGCCCGCTCCTGAATATTTCTATTATGCTCTTGAAATAAGAGGGTGGATCTGTCTGCGTGTGATGTGCCCGACGGCTGAACGTATCTGTAAGGACATCAAAGCCGGATGTGGACTGCACAGCTCCCCAGCCCCGCGGCTCTGCAGCACTGCGGGGGCAGAGTGGGGGGCGGAAGCTGTGGGTTCCCATGCACACACGCTGCTCCCTGCCGCTCCACTCACCCCAAACTTCCCTGTCCCGGGACTCAGAGCCCCGTGTAGGCATAAGCCTGATTTATAACAGGAGCCATGAGGATTTTTTTCCTCCCTTTTTTGCAAACCTAGTTATAGTGCGACTTGAGTGACTAACTCCTGAAAATTGGTAATTTCTTGGTGCTTAACAGTAGAAGGCCTGTCCAATGAAAAGTGAGGCGCGCTAATAAATTTATAGGGCGTTATATGCCAATTAGACCGAGTGAGCCATTCGAGAGGCAGGGATGCCGACCGGGTTATCATTCCGCAGATGCACTCTTTATTACCTCCACTCCTGCGGACCAATCGCTCATTTATGCCTTTGAAAAGCAGCATATTAATGCTGACTGTACAGGAACCCAGAGCCGGCAGAGGGCTTCTCTGGTGAAACCACCTCCTCCTCTTCCCGGTCGTCCAAACTCCTCTTTGTTCTTTGGTGGGAGGCAAGGACACTGACACCCGTGTGGAGTTGATATAGGGCCTGAGTCACTCCAGAATCTGGGCGTCACCGATGGGCCATCGGGGCATCTTCTGGTCACCGATGTCCTTGTGTCCAGCCCAATATCGCTTCCTCTTCTGCTGGTGTGTGGGGGCCAGAGGTGCTTTATCAGGGCCACTTGGCAGCAGCTCTGTGTGCAGGACAGGGCAGAGCAGCACAGACGTGACTACGCCCCCCTGTGGGTGGTAAGAAAATAAGCAGAGCTACCCGGGCCAGCAGCGTGCAAGTTTGCCCTCCGTACTGAAGCAATCGGCTGACTTTAAATTTGGGACATTTTTGGACGCTTCCCAAGTGCAATGCCCCACACCTCCTAGCTTCTATGCTCTCAAGCACACCAACCACTTTCCTTTCTCCTTCTCTTGGGGGGGGGTCCACCCTAGGTGTCCTCACAATTGCCACCTTTGCCATCCCATGCCTCCTGACATGTTTATCCTTTCAGGAAATACCAGCCAACGGCTCCTGGGTGCCAGGCCACTGGGACAGGCCTTGGCACTCAGGCGGGGCAGAGGCATAGCACTAGGGACAGATGGTGTGACTATCTGTGGGACCAGTGCTGTGATTCAGGGGAATAAAGCCTCGAAGGAAGACAGTCCACCTGTGTGTGGGTTTTCCTAGGCGCACGGCTCTGGATTGATAGTTTACAAAAACTGACGTGTAGTTAGATCCCGATAAAGACAACACGACTTCCTCAGCTTAAGAACATGCATGTAAGGCACCAGGAACCATCACAACATCCACAGATCCGCAAGCAAATCACTGAAACAGATGCTGGAGTTCAGAGAGGCGCCAACCTCTGCAGACACCTCCTGTCCATGGGCCCAGCGGGAGAGGCTCCTCACACGCAAACTCAGAACCGCTGAAGCTCCCTGGGAGCTGCCCGAGCAGGTGCTGCTCTTGCCACTTCTGGAGGGAAAGTGCGGAGAGACGGTCTCTATCAGGAAGGCTGCAGGGGGCCATGGTGCTCTAGGGGACCTAGGGAGGCTCTGCAAGAAAGGCACGTGGGGAGGTGCCCTCAGGGACCTGGGGAGGCACGTGGGCAGGGGACACCCTCTTTCTGGAGGAGATCATTATGGACCTGAGGTCTTTCTTGGTCCAGATGGGATTTGCCTAGCTAGCATGTCACAAGCTAGACAGCAGGGACACGGGCAGGTCTCGTCTGCCCTCCCTGCAGCTGGCTTGCTGGAGCTGATGTGTCATTTGATGGACAGCTATGGCCACTGCTCTTCTGTGCCATACAGGACACCGGCCTGCAAGGACTTTATGTCCCTGCTTGCAGGCAAGCAGATGGCAGGTGGGGCTGCTCCACGGTGGGCACTGAGAGTGTCCCCTGCCCACGGTCTTTGGCCTGCCACTTCTACTGCAGTCCCTCCTGCAGCCTCTTGGTGATACTGAATCTAGTTAAGCTCCTCTGGTGCTTCGTGGACAAAGAAAATGGATATGTCCTTGGTCGTCATCTAATAGCAAATGCCACACGGTTCATGGCCTTTGCAGGCTGCCCGTAGTACTACTGTTAAAATGCTGGTTGAAGCTAGGTATGGTGGCATGTGCTAGCAGTCACAACCACTCAGGAGGCCGATGCAGGAAGATCACAAGTTCTAGGCCAGACTGGGCAAGGTAGTGAGACCTTGTCTTGAAAAATAAAAATAGCCTGAGGATATAGCACCATTCGAAAATGCTTGCCTGGCATGTACAAAGGCTCTGTACCCCCATTACCACAAACAAGTACAACCCTGCATGACAAGACGGCTGGGTGGTCACGTCAGCATGCTTTTAGAAGGATCCACGACCAGATCATCCAATCATGTGGGTCACAGGAGTTGCAAGCCACGCAGGTGGCCACTCCTGGGGACGAGTCCACCGTGGTCCTACCTGACACCCACAGTTCTGCAGGGGCCGGCCAGGGTGAGGTCAGAAGAAAGGGATGGCTGTAATGTAGGAGACACATGCTCAGAAAGATGAGGTCCTCCTTTAGCGGAGGGGTGGGGGGAGGGACTCTGTCTAGGAACCCAGAACGCCACCCCCACCCGGCTCGGCTTCCTCTGTCCCACCTCTCCCCTCAGCAGCACTGGAATGCCCTGTCCCCTGATGGGCTCCATAATGAGAAGCGCTGTCAATCACAGCTCCATTAGCCTGGACAGACTTTCACTTCCTGAAACAATTTATTGGATTCCCAGAAGCAAATGGGCCTTCTTCCTTTTCAGCTCTGTTTTTAGGGAGCTATTCAGAAGGAGTGTGTGTCCCTCCTGTCCCTGCTGGGCGGCCTTTGTTTCCTTCATTTACTCATGGAAACAGTTTCCTGAGTTTACCTACCTCCTCCGTCCTGGGTTTCCCCAGTGTTTGCCAAAACTTTCCTCCTCTGCTGCTCAGCTGCCGCACAAAACCCTCCAGCTGTCTCCAGCTACTGAACTGGGGGTGGGGGGAGCGGTGAGGTTTTATTTGCAGATTTTTGGAGGGTGGCAGGGCAGGGAATGGGGGAGGGGAGAGGCACATACTTAAATTAAATTAATGCAAGGAAAGCAAGCAAGCAAGCAAGCAAGCGAGCAGGGAATGGATGCCAGGAGACGCCTGCCTTACCTACAACTCCGCGTCCCTGCTTAGTGCCATCTCCTACTTCCTCTATCTCACTCTTCATGAAGAAGCTAACCAGCTCCAGAGAAAGTGGCTAAAGAACCCCAGCCAAAACTTAATCCTATGAATAATGGCTTTTTAAAAAAAAGCAAACCTACATTCCTAACATTTATGACAGCCGCCCTGATGATGACTGAAGTTCTGCTCTGCTAAAATTTCCAATTCTTTAAAATACAGATGCATCTAAAATACCATGACACTGCTGCCCAGAGTTGGAAAGATCAGTATATCTTTTGGGTTTCTGAACTGAAAAAAGAGGATTCGAGATTGCATAAAATAATATTTTCCTTCTGCTGCTCTTCTCAAAGAATAATGGACGCTGAGCACCTGCAGCTCAGTGGGAAGGCGACACTCTTTAAGCATCAATCAGTTTAACTTTTAACCTGGGAACACAGACTACGCAGTGGAGTTATGTCCTGCCGTCTGAGAATTTCAAGTCAATAGTAAATTGGGGGGCACGTTAGTGCCGCCGAGATCCAATCGTGATAAAATTATGCAGCCATGTAAGAAATAATATCTATTAGGCTAATTGAATCACCGAATACTTTACAGATGAATTAGAATTTAGAATCCAATTATTTCCAACATTCGGACTGTCAGGGAGGCCTGGATGGGGAAAGGAGTGGGGGAGAGGGGAGGAAGACGCAGAAGGTGGAACGGACCCTCTCCTGCTCCCTGGCCGCCGCGGTGACAGCAGACAAGTGACAAGTCTGATCAGGATTTGTGCCGTCACATCGCCCCACCCACAGGGCCCTCTGGGTTCGTTATCCCTGATGGACAGCCCCTGTCCCTGCCAGGAGCCCCTGTCCTCCGCAGAGCTGGCACACTGCTGTCACAAAAAAAAAAAGCCAGCTGGCCACATCCTGGGCAGCTCTCGGGCCTGGAACGCTGCAGGACACATAGAAGGCCAGCACAGGGACCCTGCCCTGCTCTCTGCCAGCTCCCTGCCCTCTTGAAGGCTGCAAAGCTTGTCTGGTGATGAGAGACACGAGAGAGAGGAAGGGCCCAGGGGCCTCTTGGCCCATGGAGGTGGATGCTGTCTGCTGCCCTCTGAGTGGGGAAACTGAGGCCTGGGGAGGGAGGTAAGCACGAGAGACTGAGCTCACTGTAACCTTTCGGAGTGTCCCAGACCCACGCAGACTGCTGGGGTGGGGGGCAGGGGCAGGGGTAGAAAAAGAACTTTCTCATTTGCTCAGCAGTGATCCAAAGAGAATGATACTCCTCAAAGAACCGAGCGTGACTTCCCCGCTTTCTCTGTTGACACGGGGCCAGATCGGGCAGTCACGGAATTGGGTAAGCACAAACTCTTTTAATTGATATATGAGTTTGAAGTAGAATTTTTTCCCCGGGGTTTCCATGATTTAAATCCCAACAGATTTTTCTGAGGGAAAATGGCTGAAAAAGGAATCTTCCTTTTTTTTTCCTTTTGTATAGTACAGTTTCTTTAGGGAATAGAAATATGCAGAAGCCCTTTGCACTATGCCTATTTTTCAAGTCTCAGGAATCTCCCGCATTGCCAACAGCAGAGTGGGAATGTTAGGGGAAAACCACCATTTGTAACTCATCCCAGGATGATCCATATGGAGTGACTCGGACCAAGGTGCCACACATTGAAATTTTAATACGCCAGCAGATCACGGGGCTCCATACAGTTAAGGCGGCTGCAGAGACCCCCCTGTCACTTTGGGATGCACTAAACTACAGCGAACCAGCACTACAGTCACAACCCACAGGGTTCCCCCCACCCCCACCCATTCCGAAGGAGGGGGGGACCCTGGTGTTTACAGGCCATAGGGGTTTTATGACTGGGTGCTTCCGCCCAGCTGAACACAGAGCACCGACCCCCCCGACTTTGTGATGCCTCCTGTGTGTTTTCGCCCACCTGGCACACAATGGATCCTTATTATCCCTTTAATTACTTACTGAGCCCGACCGATCACTGCCAGTCCACCAGGACCTTTGTGTGTGCCTGTGTGTGCGTGCGTGCGTGTATGTGTGTGTGTGTGTGTGTGTGTGTGTGTGTGTCCACATCTATCTCTTTGATTCACTTAATTGAGGGCAGGGCATTGGATGGGATCTCAGAAGACACATTCCTTGTTTTAGGATGATTTATTGCAGTTCTTAAAAACACCTGTTCATCAACTTAGCCGTTCATTAAAAAAAAAAAAGACTTCACATTGTTTATTTTGAAATATCTTCCTGAGTCACACATTAAGTAAAAACAAAACCAACCCTCCCATTCTATTAAAATAATAAAAACTCTACCGAGGATAATCATAAGAAAGCCTCTGAAATTTGGGGTAATCATCTCTCTCCTCTACATACAAATGTGTGTGTAATGTGCACGCTTACATGCACCTCCATGGTGCCTCCTTACTAATGGATGCTGTCAACACGGGAGAGCAAAGCGGGTGACTGCTTGGAAATAGCCAAGCTCTGGATTACGAGCACTGACAGAATCACCAGAATCACTCGCAGCATTTCTGTATCAGTTTGGATGGCTTCAGACCCTCCCATCACCTCCTTACGACAAAGGGAAAATCCTTCAGAGATCCTTTTGTCCAAGAAACCTCAGCCCTCGAGGTCACAGTGTCAACGTGACACCCTGAGGCAGACAGGGCTTCCTACAACTCGCACACTCATGATGATGACGACGATGACATTGCTGGGGACACACGGGCTGCCCTGAAGCCGGCTGGGGGTCACTAACCACAGCCGCCCCTTGGCAAGTCTGCCACACCCTCTCAACGGAGGGCAAAGGGAGGCCCTGCTCCTCTCCGCAGGTGACTGTCACAAGCTGCCCGCCCTTGGGCAGCCCGGGTGGGGGGGGATCACCTTCCTTTCTGGAGGAACCGATGCGAGCAGCAGCTCTGCCTCTGTGTGACCCAGTGGGCAGCAGCCTTGTGGCAGGACCTGGTCCTCAGCGCCCGCCACACGCCTAATTAATGACCCTGCTGGTCGCAGCTGGAAGAGCTGAGCTGGGGGTGATTAATTAAATTAGCTGGCAGAGGAAATTACAGTGGAAAAGCCAAAGTTTGATTGCTCCATAATTAACCGCAGTGCAAATAATATCTGCATCTATAACTTCCAGCGATGAGATCAGAAGCCAATTGAATTTGGCACTGATTGAAGCTGTAAATATCCTGCGGTGAAGAATGATAGGTTTGTTCTAGAGGGAAAACTCCCAGAAATGGACATCTAGCGAACAGGATCAGGGGAAAAGGGCACCAGAGGAAACTGCGGGGCGCAGCCTTACCTTTCATATGGCCTCTTTCTGACATTCAAACCACCCCTTTTTTCGCATTTCTTTTGGATTAGCTACAAGGCGTGCTGTCCTATACATTCGTCTCCGCGTTTCAGACGCGAATTTCCACGCACAGAGCCTGTGCAGGGATTCCTGGCCCTGTCTCATTCCAGGGATTAAAACCCAAATCTAAAATAATTTCACAGGGAACAGGAGGGGGCGGCCATCATCTCCGTGAGAAGGATGCTCTACTTGGACCGTCAGGTGCGTGCGTTTATGTTGCTCTTCACCATCATGACATCCCTTTTCCTTCACAATTTCACGTCCAAAATACGGTTTCACCTGCAATAGGGCTCTACTTAAAAGAAAAAAGTGTTTTATACTGATAACGGCCTTGCTCAAAACCAAAACCCAAAACAAAACAAAACCCTGCATAACTTCCAGCAGGGGAAATCTTTCTGTTTTTGCTACCAGCAACGCGTTTTTAGTGATGAGTCGTTTTAAGGCCAAAGTCAAGCATCTCTACCGGAGAAGCCCTCCAAGTAATGACCTGGCGGCTTTGGGTCAGGAGGTGTGGCTCCTGCCTGCAGCTGGCCAATAACAATCTGGCCCAATCTGGGCACCTGAGGCTCTCAGTCAAGCGGAGGAAACACTGCAGCCGCTGAAACATGACATCCGGAGTGCACGCCCAGGCATCTCTCCGAGGAGCTGCCCTTCGAGAAAACCAGAGGAATGCAACTCCGGCCGGCGAGGTGCATCTTGCTACTCTCATTTTTCTTAGGTAAGAAAGTTGAGGCTCTGAGTGATACCCCAGTATCCTAGCCCAGGATCCTCCTCTGGACTCTACAGCCTCCTACTTCTAGCGCTGGCTTCTAGCTGAGGCCTGGACAGATGGGACCTCAAGTACCCGGAATCGGGGTGACAAGAAGTGGGCAGGACTGTGGCTATCACGGCCTGGACAGTGATGATGGGGTCTGAAGAGCCCCGAGAAGTCAGAAGATGTGCTGGGTGGGGTGCCGGGTCCCTAACATGTCCACATCCTCATCCCAGAACCTGTGCCTGTTTGACCTGCCTGTCGTGGACATAGAACTGCAGATGTGACCATCAAGGATCTTTAAGACAGGTGATCTTGGGTCATCAGATGGCCCCCTGTAATTTCCAGGGTTCTTACAAGAGGGAGGCAGAAGCATCAGAGTCAGGGACGTGAGGCTAGGGGCCAGGGTAAGTGGGCAGCTTCTGGGAACCGGGGAGGTGAGAGGACATGCAGCACTTGGTGTTGCCAAGGAACACAGTCTGGTGGCTTGGTTTGGGACTTCCGACTTCTGCACTGCAGGCAGGACCGCTAGGGAGTGGACCCATGCTACTTCAGACACCCACTATGCAGTCTTTTGCCACTGCAGCAAATGAGGAAGAGGAGTGAGCAGGTGTAAGTGGGGCTTGTGAAACACTGGACACTGCAGGCGGCTGGTCATGGTGGTATCCACTGAGCCCAATGTCCTGCAGCCTCGGTCCCTCTTGGCCACACAGTCCCTGTGAAACCTCTTCACTTGGCCTGGAGGCCTATGGGCCCCCAAACTTGTCATGGCAGGAAAGAGCTTATGAGTATCTTTCTCGTGTCTCTGAGTCCTTCCAGCAGGGGGCTCTGACTGTCTTTATTCCTGAGGACCTTTCCAAGCATGTGCCCCGTAAACAGCCTGGGACCACAGAGACGGCGTCTTCGCCCATGGCACAGGGTCGCTGTGCCTGTTAGAAAAGACCTGGGCTCCCCAAGCTCAGAGCTGCTCTCCAGCAGTGCACACCCGGCACTCGTGGAGATGCCACGGGGTCCAGCACAACTGGGCCGTGGAACGGACACGATTACTATTACCCTGGCTGCTGCTATGGCTGTGACCAACCTGGCCTCTGACCTAGGAGTCTCATGTGTCAGCCACCTCCATGACACTGGGCCGGGCACCTCGCCAGTGGGGACAACTTCAGACCCTGTACACTCACCTCCCTGCCTCAAACGTTAGTCCTTAGCATAAGTGAAGAATCAGGACACATGCAAGATGCACGCAAACATGGGCTCAGCCCAGCCCCACAGCACTGCAAATCTCAGAGGCCAAAGGTGCACGATTAAATGGCGGATTAACTATGCAAGGTCATGGTGACATCATTAGAAATAATGCTCTGGGGTCTTCGGTGGTGTTGGGGTGACGTGCGGGGGGCTGGCACCTGCTGTGTGAGGCAAGTGCTCTGCCACTGTGCTGCATCCTCAGCTGTGAAAATAATGCTTTCAAAGACACATATGTCGACAGGGAAAGATGCTCATGTCAGCCTGGGAAAAGGTTTAAAATTATTTTGAATGCATTTAAAAAAAAAAAACATGGTAAAGGAAGACAATGTTATTGTAAGTGGGGTCCTGGGCCGCACAGTAGGTGATGAGCAGCAGGTAAGGGTGCAAAAATTCATGTTTTTAATAATTGTGCCCCATTGCTTGGATTAGTGCCTGTGCTATATTTCCGGTCACCATGGCCACTCCATTAGATTCCCTTAGGAGTGCAGATCCCACTGTGACTTCCCCATGTGAGGGATCTAGGTTGTGTGCTCTTCTTAATCATCCCCAAAGCACCCCTCCTTCCTACCCCACGGAGAAACTGCAGTGCACGAAGCGCTTGGGGACTGCTTCCACTATACAGGACAGAGGACGCTGACACTGGCCCCAGCCTCACTCTCCATAGGCTATGGTCACTTCCCAAAGGGTGGCCGCTGACCTCTGGGAGGTTCTCTGAGAAGGGCTCTGTGGCAGGTATGTGTGGGGAACACAGCTGTGGCTGGGGGGTGCTCCGCTCCCGTGTGGGGAGCTGTCCACACCAGAGAAAGCCCCCCTGGGTTCGTCTCCCTGGGTTCACAGACACACTCCTCTCCCCACAGCTCCTGCGATCATCTGCCGGGATGAGAATGCATGGGGACACACTCCGTGAGGTGCAGCCCAGATGAGGCACCGGTCTGCACGCCGCCGGGGTCAGGATGGCTTAGGGACAGTTAGGAACCAATGTTCTCCAGACTTGTAAGAGACCACAGGACCCGCCTCACAGTGAAAGCCACCTCGCTTTATTCTCCAGGTCTTACTCAGGAGCAGCGTTCCCAGGAGGGGCTCCTGCTGGCCTGGAGCCGAGCCACGGTGCCCCCTGGCCTGGTCCCTGGCGCTGCTCCTCCCTTCGCCTTTGCCCTGCTGGGCTTTCCCTGGCTCTGACCACTCTGCTGCTTCCTTAGGATGCTTTCCTGTTCCAGACAGACCTCAGATCCCCAGCCCCTCCTCCTACACAGACTGAACCTAGGGCCAGTGCTGGTATTGGCGACAGCAGAGAACACTCTGCCGTGCGTCAGAGGCCCCGCTTGGGGTGCGTCAGGGATGTAAAAGATCTCTGAGGTCTGGGGACAGAGTGAAGGTGACAGCTGAGGACAAGGCGCCTGTGCAGGGGACCCCTTGGAGCCCTCTGGGTCTGGTTTACCCAGCAGGCTTTGAAGCCCTAGGAGGACAGCTCTGGGCCCAGTACCCTGCCCAGCTGGCTACCACGAAGGCTCACAGGAGGGACAGAGGGGCTCTTGCCCGCCTCTGGTCATGCTCTATCTTCTTAGTAAGCTGGAGGTACTCTTGGAGCGGAGCTGGGCAGTATGGGTCTCTTCTTCCTTAACGGCTTGACTGAGGAATAATTTACATGTTATACAATTCACCTGTTGTATATAGAACACTGGATAATTTTTAATAAGTCCCCAGAGCTGGGGTCCCATTGGTAGAACCTGGTTTTGGAGTTTCCCTCGCCCAAAAAGATGCTGCACCCCTACTTAAAATCCTCCTTTCTACACCAGACACAGTGTGGTTTTCTTTGCCTCTGCAGATCTGCCTGCTTTGAACGTTCCATGTAAAGAGAATTCTCTAACCTGCAGCGGGTCCTGTGCGGCTTCTTCCATGGACAACTCAGTTTTAACAGTTGGTCCACATGCAAGGGGTGATCACAAACTTCGGTGAATATTTAAATTAAAAAGAAAACCTCAGTACAGCAAGGCCCACGGCCAGCAACACTGGGATGGGGACTTTGGGGTTGGGGATATTTTGAGGGAGCTTAATGATAATGTCTTTTACTGTAGTAAAGTTTTACAAACAACTTATTATTTACAAGAAAACACTATTTCTTATACTGTTAAGTAAATGAGAATAGGCATTGCATGTAAAATCTGAGGGTGCTTTGCACAGAAGGAGCGTTTGGTCACTGCTTAGTTCATACAAATCGAAATTTCATTACTGTTCTTCTCATCTGGTTTGGAAATACCCACTGCGCTCAGCCGTCGGTTTTACGCAGAGTATGACTTAGCGCTCAGAGTGAGCGCACAGCAGACCTGAAATGGCTGAGCTTAAACTTAGGAAGGTTAAGAGCAGCGCGGGCCAGGCCAGATGCAGACCACGCGGTAGCCCCAGGAGGACATCGTGTCCACCCTCAGCCCAGCCTCTCTGGATCTGGACCCCAGTGAGGTGCCGTCTGCTCTGAGGAGACTGTGAGGGCGCTGAGACAGGGGACCAGTGACGTCCTTTTTATAC
>PVJX010018087.1:0-17421 GCA_004027295.1 Dolichotis patagonum
ACAACGAGATATACAATGTTGCCTGTTATTGTTGTCCTGGTGACCTGCTGTGATGTTCTGTGCCAATTTCACTATACTGTCTCAATTGGCTTTATTCCATCCTGTTTTTTTGTAACTGTTTGCAGCCTCACTGTGTGTTCACTTTGTATGCCTTAATTTTGTAACATGAACAGCTATTTCTGGGAGGACAGTATGTGGTTTGTCAACTAGTGATTTATGCTGTTTTTTTGAGGTTTTGTATTGTTTCTACCCTTTTTTCTGTATTGCTTTTTTTTCTCTTTAAATAAAATTTAAAAAAAATTTTTAAAAAAACCAACAGACAAAAAATAAGCAAACAGAGGAAAGGTAAAGAACCAACTGCACAAAGATAACATGGCAAATATAAACCACTATATATCAGTTTTAACCGTTAATGTATATGGCCTCAGTTCACCAATTCAAACAAACAGACTGGCAGAATGGATCAAGAAACAATATCCAACCATATGATTTATACAAGAAAACAGTGTGACACAAAAGGAAATTAACAGATTGAAAGTCAAAGGATGGAAAACAACACTTCATGCAACAGGAACCCCCTCCCAAAAAAAGGAGGGATATCTATTCTATGAGCAGATACTGTGAATCTCAAATAAGAACGATCAAAAGAAACAAAGAAGGTCACTACATACTAGTTAGGGGAAACTTAGGGAAGAAGAGATAACAATCTTAAATATACATGCACCAAATAAGGGAGCACCCAGCTATGTAAAATAAATATAATAGAAATGAAAATTCAAATAACCAATAAAAAATTGTAACAGGAGACCTTAACACCCAATTGACACAGAGACAAATTAACTAGACAAAAAATCAGCAAATAACAAAACTGTATCAAACGTATGAACAAATGGACTTACTATACATGTACAGTGTTCCACTCAACAAAATTACAATATACATGCTTCTCAGCTTCACATGGGACACTCTCTAAAATAGAACATATTACTATGCTGTAGCACATGCTTAAGTAAATGCCAAACAACTGAAATTATCCCATGCATATTATCTGATCATAGAACCATGAAACTAGAAATTAATGACAAAAGAAACTGCAAAAACTACACAAACACTTGGAAATAAAATAAAATACTACTGTATAATCAGTGGGTCACAGAGGACATTAAAGAAGAAAGTAAATGATATCTACAAGCCAGCAAAAATACAAATACAACTCATCAGAACCTGTGGGATGCAATGAAAGCGGTCCGCAGAAGGAAATATATTATGGTGAATTCCTACATCAGGAAAACAGAACAAACACAAATAAACAACTTGATGCTATACTTCAAGCATCTAGAAAACAAAGAGCAAGTCAATCCCAAAGCCAAAAGAAGGGAGTAAATTTTAAAAATCACAGCAGAAATCTATTCAATAGAGATGAAGAAAACAATAAAAGAATCAATGAATCAAAGAGTTGGTTCTTTGACAGAATAAATTAAATTGATAAGCCCCTAGCCAACCTTATTAAAAAAGGGAAGGAAAAACTTAAATTCATGTAATAAAGAATGAAAAGGGTGAAATCTCTACAGACCCTGTGGAAATACAGATCATCAATAACATCTTCAAAAATCTTTACTCTCACAGGTTCGATAACACAGAAGAAATGGACAGATTCCTAGAAACATATGAATTACCAGAGCTGGACCAAGAGGATGTATAACTGCTGCATAACCAAATTTGAATTAATGATACTGAAGCTGTAATTAGAACCTCACCGACAAAGAAAAGCCAACAGCCAGGTGGATTCACTGCTGAATTCTACAAGAAAATCAAGGAAGACTTAATTCCAACACTCCTCAGTTTCTTCAATGAAGCTGTAAGGGATAGAATTCTTCCTAACTCATTCCTGGAAGCATGTATTACCGTAGTACCAAAACCAGAGAAAGACCCAAACAAAAAAGAGCACTATAGGCCAATCTCTCTGGTGACATAGATACAAAAATCCTCAATAAATACTAGCAAGCAGAATGCAGTGAATCATTAAGAAGATTCTATACCATAACCAAGTAGGACTCATCCCAGGAATTCAAGGATGGTTCAACATATGCAGAAATCATTAACTATAATACAACATATCAAAAGAGCCAAAGACAAAATATACATGAATATCCCAATAGAGCACAAAAAGTTCTTCATAAAGTCAAAAATCATTTTTGATAAAAACTCTTATGGAAAATTTGAATAGATGGAATTTATCTCAATCTGATAAAAGCCATCTATGACAAACCAACAGCCAACATCATATTAAATGATCAAAAACTAAATGCTTTAACTATAAAATCAGGAACAATACAAGGCTGTCCACTAGAACCACTCTTATTCAATATAGTGCTGGAAACATTAGCCAGATCAATTAGATAAGAGAGAAAATTAAAGGAATAAGGATAGGAAAGGAAGAAGTTAAATTATCATTATCTGCAGATGACATGATGCTCTATATAGAAGACATCCAAAACTCCATTGAAAGACCTAGATGTAATACCTGAATTCAGCAATGTAGCTGTATACAAAGTCAACACTCCAAAACCAATAGCATTACTGTACACAAACAATAAACTCACTGAGAAATAAGAGAAGCAACACTCTTCACAATAGCATCCAAAAAATGAAATACTTCAGGAATCAATCTAACAAAGGATCTATTCAGTAAAATTTCAACACTGAAAAAACAAATTGAACAGGATCTCAGAAAATGGAAAGACATTCCTTGTTCATGGTTAGGAAAAACAAACACTGTGAAAATGGCCACTCTCCCAAAATTTTTATACACATTTAATGTAATTCCATCCAAAACACCATTAACATACCTCACAGATATAGAGAAATCATTTTTAAAATTCACCTAAAACCAGAAGAAACCTAGAATAGCAAAGGCAATTCTGGGCAACAAAGGCAAGGCAGGAGGCATAACAATTCCTGACTTTGAAGTTATATTACAAAGCAACTGTAATAAAATCACCATGGTACTGGAATAAAAACAGACATGACAATCAATGGAATAGATTAGAAGATAGGACCACAAACACAATTATCCACCTTATCTTTCACCAATGAGCCAAACATGTTCACTGGAAGAAAGATAGCCTCTTTTATAAGTGGTATTAGAAAAACTGGCTTTCTATATGCTTAAAACTAAATAAAACTAGAACAGGTCTATCACCATACACTAAACTAAAG
The DNA here is from genome assembly GCA_004027295.1 of Dolichotis patagonum. NCBI lineage: Eukaryota > Metazoa > Chordata > Mammalia > Rodentia > Caviidae > Dolichotis > Dolichotis patagonum. Next base: position 3,220 of record PVJX010018087.1, read on the forward strand.
TCAAAATGGATCAAAGATCTAAATATTAAATCAGAAATATTAAATTCACTGGAAGACAAAGTATGTCGAAATCTTGAAGACATGAGTAGGCAGAGAATTTATTAACAAAAATCAAACTGCTGGGGAAATAGTTGCCAGAATGAACAACTGGGATCTTGTCTTATTAAAGTGTTTTTGGACCCCAGGGCAAGAAGCAAGAAGCAAAAGCATTTCCTGAGATCCGTGCCATGTTGGAACTTAGGGCGCTGAGCAAACCAGCAACCAGTCGGCCGCCCTGGTAAGTGGCTGTGGTCTGGCAAGCCGTGGCCACCCCAGGGCAAGAAGCAAGAAGCAACAGCGTTTCCTGAGATTCACACCATGTTAGAACTTAGGGCGCTGAGCCAACTAGCAACCAGCCTGCCTCCCTGGTAAGTGGCTGTGGTCTGGCAAGCTGTGGCCACCCCAGGGCAAGAAGCAAGAAGCAACAGTGTTTCCTGAGATCCACACCATGTTGGAACTTAGGGCGCTGAGCAAACCAGCAACCAGCCTGCGGTGACTTGGGGTGCCAGGAGAACAAGGAGCTCCTCTCCTCTCTGGGGGGTGGCTGTGAGTGTGGCAGACTTTCAGTCGCTGAAGAAGAGAGACCCTGGCACCTCAGGACCTGCACTGCAGTTGACTTGGGGTACGGGGAGAACAAGGAGCTCCTGCCCTCTCTGGGGGGCAGCTGTGAGTGTGGCAGACTTTTGGCAGCCAGAAGAAGAGAGGCCCTAGTGCCTCGGGACCTGCTCCATGTGGTTGACTTGGAGTTTAGGTAGAACAAGGAACTTGTCCCCTCTCTGGGGGGCGGCTGTGAGCCTGCTGGTGTGTGGGCTGAGAATAAGACATCTCATGTCATTCTGTCCCCGTCCTGTGCCCCCCTCCCCCCACTTAGCAAGTGGGAGCCGGTGAAATGGACATCTTGTGAAAAGATTGGCTATGTTATTTAGTATGAATTCCCTGTACGCAAAGATATGGGCAACCATTTGGAAGAAAACAAGAGACAATATGACAGATAGTGAAGATCTCTGGTTGTCTAGCTTTGAAATTTATGCTTTCTATGTCCCGTTCTATTCTGTTTTGTTGTGTTTAATTTTACCCCCTTTAAAATAAAATTTAAAAAATAAAAATAAAATGTGTTTGCGTGTCAAAAAAAAAACCTCCAACAGAGTGAAAAGAAAGCACATAAATTGGGAAAAAATCAACTGTCCTCAGACAAAGGACTTGTCTCTAGAACATATAAAGAGTTATTTAAAAATTAGACCTTCAAAACTCAAAGACCCAATCTAACAATGGACATCTGAAATGAATACACAGTTCTCAGATGAAGAAATACAAATGGCAAATAAATACATGAAAAAAATGTTCATCATCATTAGTCATTAGAGAAATGCAAATTAAAACCACATTGAGATTTCATTTCACCCCAGAAAGAATGGCCAGGATAAAAAAAGCAAACTACCAACAACAAATGCTGGAAAGGCTGTGGAGAAAAAGGAAGTCTTCTGTACTGTTGGTGGGAGTGTAGACAGGTATAACCACTGTGGAAATCAGTCTGAAGGTTCCTCAAAAAGCTAGGGTTGAAAGTCCCATTTGAAACAGAACTGAAAACATCATACCACAGTAATATATGTGTACCTATGTTTATATCACACACAATTTGTAATAGCCAAATTGTGGAAGCAACGTAAATGCCCATCAACTGTGAAATTGAAACAAAAGATGTATTTTTATACAATGAAGTACTACTCAGCTATAAAGAAGGATCACATTAAGGCTTTTATAGGTAAATGGATATGACTGAAGACCATAAGTGAAATAAATCAAACTCACATATGTAAATACTGTATTGTCTGCCTAGTGTAAGAAACTGAAAGAGTAAATAGGATAGGAAATCTAAAATAAATATTGTGAAAGGACAAGAAACTGCTCAAAGAGGGAAAAGTAATTCAGCAAGGGAAAAGGAGAAAAGAAGGGAAGGGAAAGAAAAAAAAATAATATATATATATATATATATATATATATATATATATATATATATATATTACACTTCAGGTGGCTAAGATGATTGTACCACTAATTCTATTAGATCTTGGAACAAAATAGTTAACATTCATAGGATGAGAACAATTTTCCACATTTATATCTGGTAATCTGAGTAACTCTCTTGAAAATAACTACACAAAATAACAACCTGAGTTATGTTCATTCCTCCTTGTTTTGGAAGCCTATATTATTATTGTTTGGAGCTCTCTGTTATTGCTATTCATTTGTCTTTTCATTTCTTGTTTTTCTTGTATTTTGTTTTGTTTTGTTTTTTGTTAATACAGAAAGGATAGATGTACATGTAAAGGCTTGTACATGCCTTTAACTTCTCCTAAAGAGTTTTCAAGAATTGATTTTATTATGTGTGATAGTATCAATCACTACTTTGAAGACAATGAGACATTATGGTAGCCATTGCTGATTTCCTATCATCTTGCTTTCAAGTCCAATAATGTTTTTATTGTTTGTGTTGATTGGTTTTAGTTTGTTTTCTATTTTTTAATTTTAATATGTGTGAAGCTATGGACAGTTATTTTTCAAGAGAACAAGAGATATTATGGTAGCCATTACTGATTTTCCTATTGTATGTTTTTGAAGGCCTGTAATGCTTTTATTCTTTTGTTTTGATTGGTTTTATACTATTTTGTTTTGTTTGAATTCATTGTATGTGAAGATATGGACAAGTATTTTGAAGAAAACAAGAGACATTATGGTAGCCATTGTTGATTTCCTGTTATCTTGTTTTGAAATTCTGTGTTGCTTGCATTGTTTGTTATGATATGCTTTGTTCTGTTTTGTTTTGTTTAATTCTCCTTAAAATAAAAAATTAACTTATTAAAAAGTCAAATTGTATTTTCTGTTCATCATCCATCTAGGTTTCTCTTTTGTTTCTTTTTCAGTTTTAAATACTTCTCTTTTTCTTGTTTTAAATCTTTGTTTCTTAAAGCCCTCAAGTCTTCAATGCTATTTGTTTCCTAAATGGCTTAATCTTCTTTTGAAATACTCCTTTTTTATTTTAACTTCCTTTATTTCATGTAATTGTATCTATTCTCTCTTTAGTCTTAATCTGAATGCTAAATTTAGATACTAGTCATAAAATCAATTTTGTACATTACTACTAGCTGATAAACTCCAATAAAAGTTTCCCTACTGCATTTTTTGTTCATACTGATATTCTACAAATGGAGCTGAAAGATACAGCAAAAAAAACTTCTCCACAGAAATGTAGGAGAGACATTCATAGAACAAACATCTTTCTGAAATACACTATCAATTTAGCAAGGAAAACTCTGCTTATTAGGTCAAGTATCTCCCAAAACACAAGTAACTCTTGAGCATTATAATGTATGCTCTCATTTAGGTCACCACTACTCATCTACTAATCATTAAACATTAAACATTAATCTCTGCTCTAAGGTTAGACATTCGATAAAGATTTATAAAATGACTTAACACTAACATCATTGACCCAGGATACAAAATTACCCCTTAGTAAATGAGATCAACGTGCAGGAGCAAAGGCTAATAAAACAGAAGGTACTCATGTGACAGTTGCATTCTTCATTTAAAATAAAATTCAGTGTTTACAAAAATTAATCCTAATAAATGTACTAATGACTTTATTATTTCATAATAATTCATTTTCATAATTCAATTTCTACTGAGTACTTCAAACATTTAAAGACTTACCTACTAACAAAATAAAACACTTGAGTGTATAGCTGAGTGCTTAATAACCAGCATTATAAAAATACATTCCAAAGTACTGTCAGTCTGTCAGGGATTTTAGATCCAATTACATAGTCTGCATCCCTGGAGCACTAGGAAACAAAGTAGGTCTACAGCTATCTATCCATGATACATATAAAGCTTCACAGTATCAAATAGTCATGTGTGAACAATATCTATCATTAATCATCTGTGATTGATACCTAAAAGGATTAAAGTTAAAATTCTCCATATATTCTTAAAGGGAATCCAATGTGATTTAAAACTGTACATACACCCTACTTTATTAGGGTTTTTCCCCCCAACTGCCTAAAAACTCATTAGGGCTAAGAGAGATACGGGAAAAAGGAAAAAAAAAGGAGAAAAAAAGAGAAATAGTATGCTAACTTAAAACTTTTATGAAGAAAAGTGAAACACTGAGGAATCAATGTAACAAAGTAAATGAAGACCTATACACAGAAAACTACAGTACTCTGAAAAAGGGGATGGAAGAAGGCATTGTAAAATGGAAAGATATCTCATTCTTGGATAGGCTAAACCAATATAGTGAAAAAGGCCACACTTCCAAAACTATTACATAGATTTAATGTAATCCTAATCAAAATACCAGTATCATACCTCACATAACTAAAGGGAAAAAAATCCTAAAATTCTAATGGGAACAGAAGAAGCCTAGAATAGCAAAAGCAATTCTGGGCAACAAAAACAAGACAGGAGCCATCACAAATCCTATCTGAAGTCATATTACAAAGCTATCATATTAAAAACAGCATAATACTGGAAAATAAAACAGACCTGAGGACCAATGGAATATAACAAAAGATGCAAAAACAACCCCAAGCACACTGACCTATCTTATCTTTGATAAAGGAGCCACATACCTTCAGTGGAGCAAAGATAGTATCTTTAATAAATGGTACTGGGAAAACTGGCTTTCCACATACCAAAGATTAAAACTAAACCAGTATCTCTCACTATGCATTAAACTAACATTGAAATGGGTCAAAGATCTAAAATACTAAAACAGAAACATTTAATCTGCTTGAAGGTGAAATAAAAAACTCTTGAAGAGATAATTGTAGGCAAAGATATTATGGAAAAAAACCAATCGCACAGGAACTACTACAAAAAAATCAACAATTGGTAACTCATCATATTAAAATGCCTATATACAGCAAAAGAAACCATCAATACAGTGAAGAGACAGCCCACAGAATGGGAAAAAATTTTGCCAGCTGTGCCTCAAAACACTAATATCTATCCAGGCTTAGTGGCACAGCACCTGCCTGGCAAGAGCGAGTCATGAGTTCAATTCCCAATACAAAAAAAAAAAAACCCACTAAGATCTAAAACACATCAAGTACATAAAAGAATCAGACTCCACAAATTTAAAGACCCAATCCAAAAATGGACATGCAAAATGAAGACACTTCTCAGATGAAGAAGTACAAACAGTAAGCAAATACATGAAAAATGTTCAACATCACTAGTCATGTGAGAAATGCAAATGAAAAGAACACTGAGATTTCATCTTATTCCAGAAAGAATAGCTATCACCCAATAATGGATGTTGGTAAGGCTTTGGGGAAAAAATAACCCTTCTCCAGCTTGATGGGAATGTAAACTGGTAAAACCACTATGGAAATTCTTCAAAAACTTCAAACTAGATATTTCTTTTGACATGCCTATTACCCTTCTTGGTATATGTGGTATGACTTACACAGTCTTCTTTATAGCCGCACAGTTTGTAAGAGGTAAATCTTAGAATCATTGGGTCTAAATACCCAATAATGGATGAATGGATAAAGAAAATATAATTTTTATATACAATGTAGTACTACTCTGCCATAAAGGATACATTTGAGACATTTTTAGATAAATGGATACATCTTAAGACCATATTTTTAAGTGAAATAAATTAAACATATATGCTTAAATATCACATTGTTTCTCTTATATAAGAAACTGAAAGCATAAATAAGGACCAAAATAGGATAAATTTTGAGAAGTAGGAAAATATGTTCAAATGGGACGGGGAACAAGCAAGGGTGAAAAGGAAGGAACAAAAAAGGAAATCAAAGAATAGAAGGAAAAAAATGGAAACAAACTTTTATAAATAAGGAAAGGAAGGATTGAAGGGTAGAGAGGAGAACGGGGTAAAAAGAATCAAGATATATTATATACAGATACAAATTCCCTATAATGAATGTGATCACTATATACATCAAAAGTATACTAATAAAATTAATTTTTAAAAAGTTTAATTGTAATTCTCAGTTGAAACATAAAGCATTTCTATAGTGTTAGATATTCAATAAATGCTTGTTGATTGAATGGTCAAATGGCAATACAGCATAAGAATTTTGGGTAATTCACTTAAGACACAAAGTCATCAAGTTGAATTCTGTAACTAAAAATTCAATGACTGTAGAAGAGGGCAGGTAAATAGTATTTTGTAAAGATCTATATAGTAATTTGTTTTAGAAGAATCTTTATTAGCAAAAGTAAAGCTAACTTTAAGAAAAAATAAAAGTATAACGTAATATACAAAAAAGCAATCCCCTCACAATTTTCCGTCAGCAGTATCCTCTATTAATCCTGTGTTATTCCTGCTGATTGTACTTATCACCATGACCTACCCTATAGCTATATATTTTATTCTATATATAAGGTGTTCAATATAATGGATGAATGTATGTATGTGCGTGTGTGCTATTTATGGAGAGAGACCAAGAGACACACAGCAACACAGAGAGAAAGACAGAGACTGCACACACTTCAGGAAACAAAAACTTACATAAATATTTTAATACTAAATTTATTGAGACATGAGACTAATACAAGTTATCTTTGGCCTCTATAATTAGAAGAGGTGCTTAAAGTGGTAGCCATTAGTTTCTAGACATCTATTAGTATGGCAAATGTTGGGTATTCTCAGTCTTTGAAATTGCTGCACATACATTTTTAATTTCTTCTCTAAAGGTTGTCTGTGTACTGGGTTTTCTGTGATGTATGACATCCTCTGGGGTCCTCTATATGAGGGTGACATCATCTGTTGAAAAAATATCATACTATTTTTCTCTTCAAGTGTGAATACAGTTTTTTGGCAAACTGTGTGTGTGTGTGTGTGTGTGTGTGTGTGTGTAGTGAGATGACTATTAGGCAAATTAACAATGAACATATCCCGCCTCCTCACATAGTTACCTATCTTGTGTGTATGGTGACATCACCTGAAATGTATTCCCAGCAAATTTTCTATATATAATATAGAATTACTAACCAGTCACCATGCCTTACATTAGATCTCTAGACTTACACACCTATAGAACTGCAACTTTTGGCCAACATCTCCCTATTTCCTCTGCCTCCCTGATCTACCCCCACACTGTTATTTTATTGTTTCAATGATTTTATTTTGTTTTTTTATGATACTGGGGATACAGAGATTCGCCTATGCTAGGCAATACCACCAACCTTTGTCTGTTTCAATGTATATAAACTTTGGAGATTCTAAATATAAGTGGTATTTTTTATGAGTGTTACTTAGCATGATGTCTAGGCTCATGTGTGTTGCAGCAGATGGCAAAATTTTTCTCTTTTTAAAAAGTTGAATAACTCATTAAGTAGATACATGTGCATATGAATATTATATTCACATATATACAAAAATATTTCATTTTATGCACAACACAAACACATATACACACCATAGTGTCTTTATCTATTCATCTATCAACGGACACTGTTATCTTGGCTGTTGTGAATAATGCTGCACATAGGATTACAGATATCACTTTCAAATGTTGATTTCATTTCCTCAGACTGTAAAACTACAAGAAAGATTGGTGGATCATATAGAGAGCGCTCACACAATTTGATATATGAGAGAGAGAGAGAGAGAGAGAGAGAGAGAGAGAGAGAGAGAGACAGCCAAACTACTTAATATGTACTTAGCAGTTACACGTTCTGCAAATATTTTCTCCCAATTCACAAGACCCTTTATCACTTAGTTGTTTTCTTGACCACACAAAAGAGTTTTTTAAGTTTAATGTGTAGTCCTATTTGTTTACTTTTACCTTCGTTGCTTGAACATTTGGTGTCAGTGACAAAAAATCTGCTGAGGCTAATATCAAGGAGCTTTCCACTTATGTTTTCTTCTGAGTATTATGGCCTTGAAGGATTTTGTTTAAGTCTTTTATCCATTTTATACTGATTTTTTTGTACAGTATAAGGGTAGAATTCCACTTTTTTGCATGATGGATAATCAGGGTACTCAACATGATTTAACAAGATCATTCTTTCCACATATGACTGTATACATGCAGGTTTATTTCTGGGCTCTTTATTCTGCTACTTTGGCCTATATGTTTGTCTTTATGTCAGTTCCCTATGGTTTTTATTATTATACCTGAGTAATATAATTTGAAATTTGACACTTCCTAATTTGTTGTTCTCAAGATGTCTTGGACTAGAGTCACTTGTGATTGCACATGATTTTTAGGATTCTTTTTCAATTTCTGTGAGAAATGCTATTGGCTTTCTGTTGATTGGCTGGTTCGGATTTTTTTGAACCTGGGGATTGAACTCAAGACCTCAAATACGCCAGGCAGATGCTCTATCACTAAGTATATCATTAGCCTGCTATTAGCATTTTGAAAGGGACTGTTTCAAATCTAGGTAATGCTTTGGAAAATACTGAAAGTTGGATAATATTAATGCTTCTAATCTATGACACAGGCTATTGTTGCATTTATTTTCTTTGTTTTCTTTGATCAGTAGTTTAAAGTTTCCAGTGTATATTTCATCTCTTTCTTTAAATTTATTTCTAATTATTTTCCTGTTTCCAATACTATGGAAAATATAATTGAGTTCCTTTTTCAGGCAGTAAATATTTTAGAATTTATACTCATGTAGTCTGTGTCAAAATTACTCAACTCTCTCTATAACATGAAAGCATAATACATAAATGAATGGATATATAAATGATAATGCATACATGAATCAAAGTGGTTGTATTCCGTAAAAGCTTATTTATGGACAATGAATTGTGAGTTTCATATAATTGTATCACAAAACATTATTTTTCTTTTTATTGTTTTCCTAAACATAAAAAATGTTTTAGAAAATAGTCTTAGCAGAGTTCCTACAAAGTAGGTGGCATGCTGGATTGGTCTGACTACCCTGGTTTGCTGGTCCTTGGTCTAGAGAATTTCTAAAACTCTCTTTGAATTCCAAGAGTTTGGTAAGAAAGGGAGAAAAGAAGAAATCCTTTATAAAAAAAAAATCTCCACCATCATCATCCTCCTTCTTTCTCTCTTGCTCTCTCTTTCTCTCTCTCTCTCTCTCTCTCTCTCTCTCTCTCTCTCTCTCACACACACACACACACACACATACACACACACACAAAGTTACAAACAAAAAACCATGCAGCTCTCCCTCTTCAAATATTTTTCCTTTGATGTGCCAAAATTTATAGGGTTAAGACACCTGTAGGCAGTCCTACTTAGCAGATACCACAAAAATTCATCATGTTTGTCTAGGCAACTTCTGTGAATTAAGTTTCCTTGTTCTCATTACATAAAAAGTTCATTTATCACAACATTTTTGTCATGAAAGTTGAACACTGCTTTGTAAATTTTAGGGAAGTGGTGTGATATTCCATATTTTTTGCTAAGAGAATTACAAAACATTTGCCATATTCAAAGTAAGACAGAAACAGGGAGAGAGACCATTAACATTTACCAAAAAAAGCTTCAGAACCAATTCCTTCAAGTCATGAAATTAGGGGCTAACACGAACTCTTTATTATATTAATAGTAAATTTATAGAATATATATTTAATAGATATATTATATACTTAATAGAAGATATATTTAATTATTTTACTTTGTCAAGAACCTGAGAACTTTAGAAAACTGATAAGAATCTCTTAGTACTTCTAGCCCTGTTGTGCTTGTGCATAGAATGGAGACTTATCACACAATTCCCTCTATAGCTGTAATGCTGAGATAATGTGAAAGACATTAAGAGAATGGAATTATACCTATTTCCTGCTATTTAACAGTTTCAATCTTCTGTAATAGTCTTACACATTATTAACAGATACATCTAAGGGAAGGAACCCTTGAACACATTTCTTAGCTCTGAGTTTACTAGCTGGACAACTTGAATCAGTAGTACATCTGCCACTTTATTTTTTCTATAAATGCTCATTTATATTTGTTGCTTTGTATAAATGCCATTGGTGATTACATTGCCTCAAAAATTACCTTAAACTCATAAAAACAGCTTTTTTTAATTTACTTAGGTAATTCAGCAAGGCCAGTTATAACCAAAACACCTTGGTTTTCTCTATAAGCATTTCACCAAAGGTTGATTAAGAAGTAGTCATTTAGTAGGAAATTCAAGATACAATCTGCTTATAATAGAGGTATACACTAAGAGAAAATCAATGTAAACACAAACTCAACTCCAGTGCTTACAAAGATACCTAATATGTTCCCGTTTGTCAATAAAAAAATAAAGTATATTACAATATGACAGTATTTAGTTTTGTGAAACTTTCAATTTCTTTTGGCTTCTCCATGTAGCATGCTAAAAGCTAATTTCTACCATAAAGTCAAGTAAACACAGGCATTTGGAGCTACTTGCCACTTCTCTTAACATGAGGTCTTTCTTTAGATCCTTGTGATCCCTTATTTTCTCTCTCTTTTTAATTTGTTCAAAGACTTCCCTTTTTCTTGTACCTATTTTTTTCAATTGTTAGCTTGGTACTGTTAATGGCACTCAAGGCTGAGAAGGTTGCTAACCCCTATTCCATTATCTTTTCAAGGTCTAACAGACCAGAGACATGATATAAAATGGAACTGTGTAGTTTTCTGATACTACTATAATGTCCCAAAACAACTAAATTAACACCTCAAGTTAAAAACAAAGGGAGGCTTTTTCAAAAGATATTGCAAATTTGCCCTCAACTAACAGTCCCCCCACTTCCTGTCTCATTTTATGTAAGTCTGTTTGAGCCTTTGAAATGTCAGGGTTTCTTTAAATACCCACTTTTTTAAACTACAGTTCAAATTTCTAAAAGATAACCATAATTCATACAATAACTAGAACACTTGTTTTCACAAGTTAGGAAGAAAACTACTGGCTGCCCTACAAGCATTGTAAGAGCTACATACTTGTAGCTATGTAGCTTTAAGAGCTACATATTCGTCTTGAAAAGAAGCACCTAGCCTTCAAGTTCCTGTAGAATATTTCAAGAATACACAAATCTTGCTCTAAATTGTCCCACCAGCCTTTTCAAACTGTCCTCACTGTTATAATACAAAAACAGTTTCATCTTGCACGTTGACCAAGAGAACTTTCTAAGTGTTCCTTATGTTTTAAGAGTTTATAAATTAAAATTGGCAAATGAAATAAATGCCACAGAAGACAAATGCTATGATGAGACAGTATATTGACTGCTTTGTCACCATTATCTACCCTGAAAAACCTTTCAATTTTAGTTCATCCTTGGAGGTGTGGTCCACAGGAATATAGGAAATTCACTAAAGCCCAGAATAGTCAGGATTCTATCAGTTTTTGTAGCTTCATTTTGATCTTGGCTTGCTGGAGTATTTTTACATTATACAGCAATATATGTTAGTAGCACCTATACTATAATCATTTTTAGTAATAACAGTGGCTACCATTAACTGGGCATGCATTTGGCTTGCTGAATACCTAAAAAAAATTATTTCATTCTATTCATATTGCAACCCCACAAGGCTACACATTATTATTATTATTATTATTATTATCCTCATTTCACAGACTAGAAAGTGAAACTCAGAGGCTGATCTGCTCAACATCACACAGCCAGTCTCCGGTGAAATGCAGATAGTCATTCCTAACACTACGAATAGCAACAGTATCAATAATGTCACTAGACCTGACAGATTTACTCATTGTCATCTTGCAGATCAATAAGCTTGAAACACCTAGTCTGATTTTTCTGTTAACAAGGTATACATAACGTTGGTTTGTTTTGGTTTTTGTTACAAGAATCAATGTAATTAAGGTGTTAAAAATATAACAGTGATGTCATAAAAGCTGAGTACAGAACTCCAAAAATGAATCCTCTCAGAAAATCAATGACCACACTGGCAAAAATTACCAGACACAATAGACTTTTTCTGAATTCTGGAATCTAACAAAAACCTAACAATAAACAGAGGAATGCATAATGAAAAAAAGAAGTTGCTAAATTTTAGAAGAATGTGATGACATCTGCCATTTCTCAATACAATCACTCCTTTCTACCATCTCCCCATGGAGATGGCAGCCTACATTCTGGGTATGGATTTTGTTCATACCAGATGGTAAAACTCGACTTTGTTCTCAAAGAATTGTGGTTGTATGTTTTGATTTGCATGGCAGCTCCTTCAAGGACTGGTGTAAGGGCTTAATTTATTCTGCACTCTTCAAAAGTCTTGAAGATGGAGCAGCTTTCCAAGTTTCAATTGTTGAGAATGTATGAAGGGATGTGCCTGGGGCAAGAGAAAACCCTCAGATGAGAAACAGATGGTAAAATGCCTAGGAAGGAAGAGTCTGGGAAAGGATACACATGGGAAAACAAGAGTTTTGAAAAGAACAGAAACATTACATATGAAAAGTAACAATAAATAACACAAAATATTAACATCTATTTAATAATATAAGGCCAAGAAAAAATATAAAATGAAGAAAAATGTTTATAAAATAAAGGATTAAATACAAAAGAGTTCAAACCAAAAAAACTCATAAAGTACTAAGATGGTAAATAATAAAAAAATTATCATCTGGGGCCATTTATTTAAATCAGTGGTACGGCACCGGTCTGGCAGGCATAAAATTGTAAATTTAATCGCCAGTATCAAAAAGAACCCCAAATATCATCTAGACATATTCATAAAATTAAATTTTAAAATATCAAAGTTAGATAATGTATTTTAAAAGAGCCTAGAAAGAATCATTAACAAATAAAGAAAAAGAGTCAGATGGACACCAGACCTGTTAACATTTATATGAGATGCAAAAAAGACAACATAGGGCCAGAGATACAGCTCAGCAGCACAGCACTTACCTGGCAAAACGGAGGCCCTACGTTTGATTCCTGGTATCACAAAAAACCAAACCAAAACAAAACAAAAAAGACAATGTAGTAGGATTTTCAAAATACTGAAAAATAATGTTGAATCCAGATTTTTTATGCCACTAAATTGCCTTTCAAATATTGTGCCATTTAGGGCAGAAATGCACATAGATATGTTTTTTAAAAAAATTATCCTGTTGTATACTTATGATTTTTTCATTTTCTGCACATATATTATAATTAAATAAAGTTTTAAAAAGCACATGATGGGGGAAGAAATGGTAGGGCAAAAGAAGTATAGTTTTTTCATTTTACCAGGTTCTCATATTAAAAACACAACTAGAGAAAACCAAGAACAGAACTGATGAACGTTTATAATAACATAAGCACCTGGAGAGAAACTACCAATTGCCACATAATCTGCACAGTATCAGCAATTCTGTGGTAATAAGCAGAGGGTACATGTGAACCTAAGACCAAGAAAATGCCCAAATAGCCAATAAAAAGTGATAAACCCACTTCTCAAATTAGAAGTAGCTGAAACCGAAAGAGCTTCTGGCTATCCCAACAGTGAATGAACGCAAGGAATCAGAGATATTATAAAAGTCTGAAGGATCTGGAGAACAGAAATTCTTGAAATCAATAAGAAAGTCAAAGATAACTGGCAGAACAGTAAAAGATACTTGAAAATATTGCTAAGGCAATATATATCCAAAATATATAAAGAACAGTTAAAACACAATTAAAAGACAACCCAATTAAAAAACAAGAAAAGATCCAATAGACATCTCTCTCAAAAAGCCTAAGAAGGAGCTGGGGAGTTAGCTCAGTGGCATAAGCGCCTGCCTTGCAAGCGTGTGGTCGTGAGTTCAATCCCAGTCCCGATTAAAAAAAAAATTTTAAAAAGCCTAAGAAAAGCATATAAAAAGATATTCACCATCATTTGTAATTACAAGAATGAAAGTAAAAATAAAACCACACTAAAACATCACTTTACTTCCATTAATATGGGTAAAAGAGAAAAGGTAGACATTAACAAATGACAGGAATATGGAAAAACTGAATACCCCATATATAGAGTAATTACTCTATCTGCAGGGCGTAAGTTCTTAGTCTCCCCCACCATGATTAATATGTTGTTGTTTGGTTTTTTTTTTTAAACTATCTAACTAGACGTCCCACCAAACAATGTACACACACTTCAGGAAAAGAAAAATAATATGATTTTTTTCTACAGACAGTGTTATCCTCATATGAGGGATCTTAGAAAATGCCACATATCGCAGAAAATCCACTAG
>PVJX010018087.1:17521-37289 GCA_004027295.1 Dolichotis patagonum
ATTTATAGTAAAGAGAATATTTTTTTATATCACATGGGAGCTATCAGCAAAGAACTTGATGCACAGGACACATTTTTCCTTCTCCTATTATCTACGACAGTAGTTTCCAAACATGGGCACCATCAAAATCTTCTTGGAACTTTTAAAAAATACAAGCTCTTAGTGATCTCAGATTTGCTCAACAAGAATCTTCAGAGATGTGATACAGGAATCTCAAAGTATTGTAGATTAATGACTCCAAGGTAATTCTGATTCATCTAGCCTAGCTCCTAAACTAGAACTCACATTTGTAAACAATTGCTGTATACCTCTAACAACCCTTAAAGTCCTTAAATGGCTGTCTTCTAACTGCAACACTCTTGCAATAGCTCTTTGGTGATCTGACATCAACTGACCTTTTCATTCATATCTCCCGCAACTCTATTTCATGAACTCAACATTTTGTTCAAACTGTACAGTATTCAAACTGCACATGTACAGTAGGCTCTATTTATGCACACATTTATCTTCCACAGATTCAATCAAATAAGGATTGATCCTGAGAGGTTTTTATTGCTTTCCTTTGAGATTATTTATGTATACTGAATTGCACAAATCTATAGGGTTCTAATAAATAAACGAGCTTGTATAACCATGCTTTGTGTAGAATACACCAGGCTCTCCAAGTAGCCTTCAGCATCTGTGAGTAATTCACCTATAATGTTGGACCACACAGCCCAAAGGCACAATTCCTGGTACTGTGCTGAGATCAAAACTATACTTATTTTATAAAATGCTCTGAGTAACCCTAAAAAAAAATCTTGGAGGGATTTTTACTGGGTTGGACTATGTCTATTAATTAATTTGGGGACCATCAGTATCAGTACAATATTTAATAATCTAGTATTTTTCTCTATTAGTTCAAATTTTCTTTAACATAATTCAGTAAGTTTCATACCTTTGATCATGTAAGTCTCAAATATATATATATATATATATATATATATATATATATATATATATATATATATACATACTGCTGGTGTTATAGGATCCTCTTCAATTTACTTTCTATAAATAAAAGTATCTTCACAATACATTGATGTAAAACTTCTGTACTACTTGAATGATTATATGCTTATCAATAAAAGATTTTACATAGAAATTTACCAGATATCATATGAGAATCACTTGAGGTTTTTTAATACATTCTCTCCCCACTCCTACCCTAAGGAGTGTTAAGGAACACTCCTTTCTAAAATGTTGAATGCTTCATAAGAACCTAAAAGTTGGTTATTACAACTACTAAGATTATTGACTTCCAAACATAACTCAGAAGATCCTGTATAGTTAGGCCAACAATGACCTTCTTAGTCTTACTTTGTAGCAGCTTACCCTATGCCCCTATACATTCAAGCACCACAGAAAGTTAGTAAAGGTGCTCTGCCTTGAATGCTCTCACTTTTCCCTCTTTGCCTAGTTAAATCCTACACATCTTTTAGAACTTAGCTCGGGCATCAGTAAGGCCAAATCTCTGTATTAGTAAGTCTGCTGGTAGCAAGCATCTCCCAGTATAGCACATGTCACTTTTCTCATTTTGAGTTTAAATTTTTGTCATCATTTCATGTCTCTATCTCCATCTCCCCAACCACTGGTCCACATTTTTGGGCACACAATAGTCTTTCTATAAGTATATGCCAAAAGTGGAAAGAATAAACAGTAAATCTGAGGTAACTTGACATTTCTGTCATTAGCAATTCTTTGAAAACTGCTTCAACTTCTCAACTGTTCAAATGGTTTCAAGTGTCATGATAAAAAGACAACCCCAGAAGAGAATACAATGACAGCTTCACCTTCACTCATTCCAGAATTTCTCTACATTTTTGTTTCATTAGTCTTTAGGGAAAAATTCCAGGAAAAGTTGAGCAAGGATTATAGAATAAATGTCAGCAGAAGCAAGCTAAATTTAAAAATTTTGAAGTGATACGACTGGCTGAACCTATTAAAAGTTAAGAACTCTAGGCTCTTCTAACCCTAGTTCATTCATGAACTCATTATGCCACTAGCCATATGAGTCTTTAGATTCTTAATTTTATGATTTGTAAAATGTAATTGTATGATTTGTAATTGTATGATTTGTAAAATGGATTAGAGTACCCCTAACATTTCTAATACTAAATTGAACACATTTATGATTCATGTGTAATCATTTCTTACACAAAATGCAATTGCCTTTGTAGGCAAATAAAACATTAGTTAGCTAGTCAGAAAAAATGCCTTCTATAAGTAAACATCCAATTTACTTAAATGGAATTCTGATATAATGTATTTAGCATTGCAATATGACTATCACTGAAATCTGTTTTATTCATGAGAGTTTTTTTTTTTAAATTTCAGTACTGTGCCTTGAACCCAGGACAGCTTCATATGCAATGACACATGTAGACCATTTTGTGTTAAGGTCTTGTTAAATTGCTGAGTTTCCCAAGCTGGGTTCAAAATTATAATCCTTCTGTCTCAGCCTCTCAACAGTGCTGGAATTACAGGTATATGCCACTAATATCAGAAAGAGTTCTACTGTCCAAGAAAAATTCTTACATGAAATCCTTATGCAACTTCAAATTTATATAAATCAAAAATGAATTATATTAAAGACAACCATATTATATTACTGTACACATTTTCAGCTCTTGTAATGCACTGAAATAACTACAACAGTATAATCTATGAAGAGCCTGAAAACCATTTTAGCTCTAAAAATGTTATTCCTTGCTATTTACAGTTCTCTACTGTAAGTGTCAACCTGAATTATTAAAGTTTGAATGTTAAATTGAAAAGTTAAAAAACTAATGTGGTGAGGGCTCAGATACAGATGAGTTTAAATATCATAAATAACAAAGTAAATTCCTAGAACAGTAAATAAAACAATTAAATTTGGTTATAATCCAAAATATTGAATTTAACACAGGAAATCAAAGATGACTCAAGAAAAGAAAATCAATCAATGCAACACAACACATTCGTGGAAGGAAAGGCAAACAAAACATGGTCATCTCAACTGACACAGGAAAAAAACATTTCATGGTTCAAGAGATGAAAATCAATGTAACATATTAATGGAAGGGTAAAAAACACATAATCATCTCAACTGACATAGAAGAAGCATTGACAAAATTCAATATTTCTTCATGATAAATATGTTTAAAACACTATGACTGGAAAGAAACAACATATAAAAGTGAAATGAAAAACTCACAGATAATATACATAACCATCAAATAACAAATGATTTTCCTCTAAGATCAGGAAAAAAGACATAGAAGCACACTCTTACCATTTATATTCAATATACTAATGCATGTCCTACCCATATCAATTAGCCAGGGAAAAAGAAAGAAACTGTCTCCAAATTGCATAGGAGGAAGTAAAATCTTTTCTGTCTACAGATGCTATGATCTTATATGCAGAAAAGCATACAGGTACCTTCAAAAAAAAAACCTCAGAACTATCACGTTCAGTAATGTTGCAAGATACAAAATCAATAAGCAAAATTGAATTGTATTTCTATACACTAACAATAAACATTATGAAGAGAAAATCTCATTTATAAAGGTATCACAATATAAATAAAAATGAAAATAAACTTAACCAAAAAGGTAAAGACTTGTATGCTGTAAACTACAAAACATTGCCAAAAGAAATTGAAGATGAAATAAAACAAATGCAAAGAGATCTCATGCTTATGGACTAGAAGATTTTGCATTGTTTAACCTTACTGATCTGCAGATTTAACACAATCCTTGTTAATACCTTTTATGGCTTATCTCTAGATGACCCCCCCACCAAAGCCTCATGTACTCATGGGAAGGGGCTATCCAGAGGTGACTGGATCTAGAGTGTATGATGCTGACATTAAGTATGTAGTACTAAATTAGTCCACTAAGTGGTTTGGCATAGTTCTGAGTATGGATAATGGGAAGGCCCATCCTGGGTGTGAGTGCTACCTATCTTAAAGGCATGCAACCAGTATAAAATATAAGGAATAGAAAAAGGGCTGCTTTTATTGCTTGCTGCTTCCCTACTTCATGGCTTGCTGTCTTCTGCCTTCTATGAACTATTTCTCCTCTGCCAAGTCACCCTGCTTTGGAGCCAACCAACTATAAACTGAAACTTCTACAAACTGTGAGCTATAATAAACTTTTCCTCCTTTAAGTGCCAGGAATTTTGTCTCGGCAGTAAGAGAAGTAATAGAACATTTCAATAGTATTTTTTTAGCAGAAATTGGCAAAAACATTCTAAATTTCACACAGAATCTCAAGGGATCTTAACTAAGCCAAAAGAATCTTGAATTTATTTTTCCATTAAAAAAAGAATTTTGAAAAAAAAGATATAAGATCATATTTTGTTATTTCAAAATATATTAAAAGTTACAGTATTCAAAACAATATGTTACTAGTATACAGTCATACAGATCAATGGATCACAATGAAGATCCCAGAAATAAGTCATATGGTGAAATGATCTTGAATGACAGTGCGAAGACCAACAACAGAGAAAGAACAGTCTTCAATAAAATTGTGCTTGGAAAGATAAATATCCATACACAAAGGAATGAAACTGAATTCTTTCTTATATCATGTACAAATATTAACCAAAATGAATTAAAAATTAAATGTAAGCACAAACACTATAAAATTTCTAGAAAAAAATACAGAAGGGACGCTTTATGACATTGGATCTGGCAATAATTTCTTACATACAATACCAACAACAAAAGTAAAAAAACAAAGAGGGTTATATGAAACTCAAAAATGTCTGTATATCAAAGGAAACAATGGAATGAAAAGAAAATCCACAATAAGAAAAAAAAACAACTGGTCAAAACTGTATGATTTAATTTCCACACTTCCGAGTCTATGCTATTGATGTACATATGCCTATTCTCACGCTGTCTCAGTTACTGTAATTTTCTTATTTATTTTAAAGAGGATAAAACCAACATAAACAAACCAGTGTAAAAGACACAGGACTTCAAAACATTATGAAATCAACAATAATAAGCATGCCTTTTGATGTCTTCAAAATAGTTTCAGATAAATTCAGACATAGTGAAAATCAAACAGAACAGAATAGACTACAAACAATAAAAACAAAACAAAGAATGCAATAAAGGACTTCAAAACAAGCCAGTAGTAAATTAAAAACTGCTACCATAATATATATCTTGCTATCTTTGAAATAGCTGCTCCTGCCATAAGATTTGACATAATCAAACAAAAGAGAGTAAAACCCAACCCAACAAAACAATGGAAACAATATAGGACTTCTAAAACACGACCACAGGGAATCAACAATGGCTGCAACCCTCAGAAGAAGATCCGCCATAGATGTCACAATGCTTACCACTATCCTCTAAACCTATGATCAGACCACTGGCCATAGACTTGCAATGTTAGAGAAATACCAAAGCACCACAGGCATCCAGTTCCATTTCAGCTCCATAGCTTTCATCATAGCCTGTGTTTCTCCAAATAAGCTGGCTGCTTATGGCAGAGGGGTCTGGGGTTGTTGGTACCTCTTGTTTGCCAGCCCACCAGCTGGAAGGGGCTAGGGTCTGTCTGTTTCTGGTCCAGTGGTGGCCTGCACATGGCACTGGTTCCCAGACAGGGTTTGCTTGCTAATGTGACATTGTTCGGTCTACCACTGTCCACAAATGGCTCTGATTCACAGGGAGAGGCTGGGTTCTGCCTGTTCCTGGTCCAGCAAAGGTCTGCACATGGGGCTGGTTCCCAGACGGGGTTTGCTTGCTGATGGGGCTTTGTTCTCTCTACCCTGGTCCTCAAATGGTACTGACTCATGGGGAGAATCTGGGATCTGTCTGTTCCCACTCTGGCAGCAGCTGTGCATGGCACTGGTTACCAGACGAGGTTTGCAGCTGCACTGTTCTCTCTGCCTCCATCTGTGAATGGCACTGACTCACAGAGAGAGGCTGGGGTCTGTCTCTTCCTGGTCCAGCAGCAGCTTGTGCTTAGTGCTGGTTCCCAGACAGGGTTTGCTTGCTGATGCGGCTTTGTTCTCTACTCCCAGTCCACAAATGGAACTGACACTTCAATTACTGTAATTTTGTAGTATTTCAACTTTAAGATATTATTTATCAGATAAATTGCAAATACTCAAATTTTAAATGCTGCTTTACAAATATTCATACTTTAAGTGCTACATTACTTAATGTGTAAGTTGTATTTTCTAAAGTAAACTTCACTATTCATGTTTCATTGCAGTGTTTGGAATGCAACAAATAATGTCTCACTGTCAGTATGTCAGAACATGTAATTCATATCAATGTTGTATGCTATTTATGATAAATACACTAGAAAGTCATATCTCCATATATCTCTCTCTTATCCTTCAAATCTAGCATGTATTAAAAATTACTATAGAAAACCTTTCTCACCCTTGTAAAAGCTTTCTGCAAATGTAATTCTTTTTTAAAAATTCTGATTACAGCTTTCAAATTGTATTATTATTGTAATCATTATCTTATTCTTTCTTGAGAAGAGAACATATTGAAACTTTCTTTTTGAAAATACCAGAGCCATATTCATGTTTTTTTGTTTTCTTGATGCATTCTGCTCTCAAAAAATTATTTTATGATCCTGTTGAAAAGTCACTTGTATTAATAACACAGTTTGAATTTGAGTTTTGCTATTTATTATTCAGCTTTCTTATTTCTGTCTTCTAATACATTAAATCTCACACTCCCATAATTCAGCCAAATTCTGAGTATCTACTATGTGCTAAATATAGCACAAAATACAAATGTTACTGATAATGTGATGCCTATGGAAATGGGTATTGATATATGGGGGGGTGCTGCAAAAGCAATGTGTGTTATAGTAGTACACTAGATAAACCAATGGATTTGGCATCAGAAAACCTGGGTGCAAGCTTCAATATGTAGTATTACTCAGGTCCCTCATCTGTTAAATATTTCATGAAGCAACATTAACCCATAATTAGGTGCATAAAACTTTTAAGCTAAATTTCATAGTCCTAGAAGTAACCAACTCTTCTTAAGGTTTCATAAATGAATAAAGAATCACAATGCAAATGCAATTCTCTAAGTTTTCTGGAAATTTTCTTTTCAAATTTTCTGTGAATGTAAGATTGACACTGCCCCATGTTTCAAAGATTCCAACTCACACCCTAAAGGGGACAGTTGCCTTTGCCTTCATTTGGATATAAGACATGGTCATACAATTTTAATTGCACTATGAATTATGTTTTTTATTCCTAATAGAAACTGTGTTAAAAAGTAATGAAAATATTAATGATTTTTTTATTTTGAAACAAAAATAAAAATAATACAGAACTTCAAAATAAAATAGGAGATTAACAACAATTCATATATTGCATAATGTTATCTTCAAAGTAGTTGTTCAGATTACAAGATACAGGCATAAAAATGATCTAACATACTGTTTTATTACACTTTGTCTAAGTTATGGTTGATACTAGGTTAGTTATAAAAAATGAAAATATATTTCTAATACTTCTAGAGGCCTAAGGAAGTCTAAGATCAAAGTGGTACATCTGGTGAGGGCCTTCTTTTCTCTCACACAGCAGAATAGTGGAAGAAAAATGCACTCTTACAAGCCATTTATATGGCACCATTAATCCATTCACAGCAGTGTAGACCTTATAATCTAACGAGCCCTCAAAACTTAAATATCTCTGATTAGGTTCCACTTTTCAACATTGCTGCATTGGGCATGAAGTTTCCAACATACTAATTTTGAGGTGAACAAAAACATTCAAACCACAAGAGATAAAAATCAACACTCGCCAACAACAATAACAAAAACTTCTTTTCAATTTCCATTATAAATTGAAAGGATTACTTTTGGAGGTGAAACAGCTTTGCAATGCCATACATAAGACCTAGCAATTGATCTTACAAGATAGAATGTACCAGACCTGGACTGAATTCTCCATTTTTACGTGTGTGTGTGTGTGTGTGTGTGTGTGTCTGTCTGTCTGTCTGTCTGTCTGTCTGTCTGTGTGGGGGAAGTTCCAGCTACAGAAGAGGTTGATACACAGGATTGTTGTGAGTCCAAGAGTTCAAGTTTAATCTGAAGCCCTGTGTAACTTACACTGTTTTATCATGACTGATCTTAGTTGAATCTGGTTGGTTAGACTGCTGCTTTGTATTGCCAGATTTTATTCAAATCTGTTACGATTGATAGTATCAAGTCTGAAAGTATAGGCAAATACACTGAAGATGACAAGATTCACTAGGATACCCACTCTGCTTTGATTATTACCTGCTTTTGAAGTTTTACACTGTCTAAAACGTTTTGTTTTTATTAATATCATTATGTACTGTTATATTCAGTTATAGTATGCCTGATAATATGGACAATTCTGTTGAAGATAACAAGAGACAACACAGTAACAATTGTAGATCACCTTGTACTGTGGTTTTATATGACTTTTTTGTTTCATGTTTTTATAGGAATTTGTTTTGTTTTGTCTTGCTATGTTTTGTTTTTCTCTCTAATACAGAAAGGATAGATATACATGTAGAGACTCATGCATGCATAGAACCTATAAACAGTTTATGAGAACTGATTATATAATGCATGACGAAATGAATAACTACTTTGAAGAAAAAGAGACACTACAGTACCCAGTGCTGATTCAGTAGCATCATGATGTGAAATCCAGCAATACTATCATTCTTTGTTCAAAGTGATTTTAGCTTGTTTTGTTCTGTTTTGTTTAATTTCAACATACATGAAGGTATGGACAGCTATTTTGAAGCGAATGAGAGACACTATGACAGCCATTGTTGACTTCCCTATTGTCTGGTCTTGAAGACCTAAAACGCCTTCCTCATCCTGTTCAGATCAGTTCTACACTATGTTGTTTCATGTGAATTCTCTGTGTGTGAAGATATGGACATATTTGGAAGAAAACAAGGGACAATATGATAGATAGTGAAGATCTCTGACTGTCTTGCTTTGAAATTTATGTCTCTTACATTGCTTTCTTGTGTTCTGTTTTGTTGTGTTTAATTTTACTCGCCTTAAAATAAATTAAAAAAAAAACAGTTCAAGGTTGGCCTCTTCAGTAGCTGGAACTGCGGGCCTGTGCTACCACACCTGGCTCTCACTTGTGAATTCTATCAAACATTTAAGAAAAAGCTTACCAATTCTGTAACATCTCTTCCATAACATTGAGGTAGAAGGAATACTTCTTCATTCATTATACAAGGCCAGAATTAACAAACAAATCAAAACTAGACTAAGACAACACTAGAAAAAAAATCTACATATCTTTCATGAACATAAATGCAGAAATCCTCAACAAAACAGTAGTAAAATGAATCACAACAATGTACAAAAAGCATTATATACCTTGCCGAGTAAGAGTTATTCCAGGTATACAGGCTGTATCAATACTTGAAATTATAATTTATGTAGTCTACCACATTAAAAGGCTAGAAAAGGAAAACCACAACATTGTATCAATAGATGAAAACTTGCCAAAACCAATACCCATTCATCATAAAAATTCTCAGCAAAGTAGCAATGAAGGGGTACTTCCTTAACTTCATAAAGAACATCACCAAAAAACCTACAGTTAACACCATACTTGACTGTGAGAAACTAGATGCGTTTTGAATAAGATCTGGAACAAAATAAGGATATTCACCCCTACCAAGCTATGATAGTTAATTGATTTTGTCAACTTGAATTGAGCCCAACTAAATTGTTTCAGCATTATGCTAGGTATAGAAGACCCAACCTAGGGAGGATTGTTGCCAGAATGGTATATAAGGGAAATAATGAAGGATTTTTTTGTTTCTTGGGAGCAGCTCCAGGTTTTGCCTTCACTTTAGACATTGTCTCCTGCTTCGAGCACAGACTTTTAGACTCTTGCACTGACCCTTCAGCCTTCCTTCACAGAACTGACACAGTCTCACACAGGACACTACAGTGAGATCCACTGAATGTCCAGCATGGAGACAGATCTGTACTCTTCGACTTCTGAGTCTGTGGGAAGACACTGTAGATTCTTATGCATTTTTATATCTTAAATTAAGTCTGCAACCCTAGTAAGCACTGACTGACAGAATTTGGTACCAGAGAAGTGTGGTCACTGCTGTGACTGCACTTGCCCATGTGGTTCAGGAGCCTTTGGACCTGGCTTGTGGAAAGAGTTTGGAAAGGTTTGGACATGCCAGCTAAAGCAGCAGCCCCGGAATGCCCTAAGTTGTATAAGGTGGGAGATCTTGGTTAGAACTCAGAAGACATAAATGCTGACAGAAATTCTGCTGGTAAACATCATTGTAAGGAATTTCTGGTAGGAAGAAGAACTGCATTGGCTGTTGGACTCCAGATGACGTGTGTTATGTCTTGGCAGAAAGCTTGTCAGCATATTGCTCATGTACATAGACTTTGTCTGACACAGATTAAGAGCTGCAGACTAAATAACCTTGCAGAGGAAATTTCAAGGCATTCTAATGTTCAGGTAGTGGCATGGCTACTGTTGGGAGCTTTTACCTAATCTATGTTGAGAATCAAAGCAAGGAGCTCAACACAGTTATTTAAAATGTGAGTCTGGCCAGAAAGGAAGCACCAGTAAAACTGTGAACTTCAAAGATAAAACAGAAAAGAACTTGCTTGCTGAGAAGTAACAGGACAGTACAGAAGATGGTGCAAAGACATCACAAGAAATAGCAGAGTGCCAGCCTTTCCAGCCTCAAGGCTGCTTTGAGATGAATGCCCCAGAGTACCATGTTCCAGAATGCAGCGTTCTACAGAAATTCTTCCTCAGGATTGGGTTCAGAGTGTTCACTGATCCAGGCCCTATATGAAGAAAAAAGGAAGTTTTGCTACCAGTCTAGCTGATAGCAGACCTTGGCATCATCCACATGGTGCTGATTATAGGTGCATGGAGAATATAAGAGTTGTGGGGTCACTTACATTTCTGAAGAAGGCCGGGGAGACCAGAGAGTAGGCCCCTGAAAAGTAGTTAGTAAAAGCTGTGAGTGCAAAGCTAAAGGTAAGGTGGAGACCCTAGAAGGCTGGAGATGCCAGGAACATGGACCACCTGAGTAAAACTGCAAGGACTGAGCAAAGCCTTCCCAAAAAAGAAGTCATGAGGGCTGCAACCACATGCAGTAGGGACAAAGTCACCCTACAGAGTTCACATCTTCCCACAGACTGCCTCATATGCTAGACATGGAACCACAGGACTTAATGTTTGCCCTGGTGGATTTTGGACTTGCTTTGGTCCCGTTCCTTTCTATCCCTCTATTTGGAAAGGGAATATTTACCTTGTGTCATAGTATGTTGGAGGCATTTAACTTTCTTTTCATTTGTACAGGTTCTGGCAGCTAAGAGTTTTCCTTAAATCTTACAGACTTTGGATTTGAACTTTTCAGCAATGCTGAAACTGTTGTGACCTGGGCAACTCTTAGAGATGGATTAAATGCCTTTTGCATAAAGGGATGTGCATGAGTCTTTGGGGACAAGGTGTACAATGTTATGGTTTGTGTCTAGGAGACCCTCAAAAAACCTCCTGCAGTCATAGGTGGGTCTTTTCAGAGGCTGGATCTAGAGTGCATGATGGTAGGATTAATAGTGTAATGCTGATATCAATGGTGTGTGATTACTAAATTAGGCCACTTATTGGACTGGTATAGTTCTGGGAGTAAGTAAAGGGAGTTCTGCCCTGTTTGTGAGTGCCACCTGCCATAAGGGCAGGTAGACTAGACAGAACAAAAGGTACAGAAAGAGAACTACTGCAGTTGCTCATTAATACCGCTTGCTGATTTTGCTGCTTCCTACCTTGCATACCATGAACTGTTCTTTAACACTGTGATGCCCCTTTGCCATACTACCCTGTATTGGAGGCAGCCAATTATGGACTGAAAACTCTACTAACTGTGAGAAAAAATAAGTTTTTCTCCTTTAATTTTATATGTCAGGAATTCTGTCTCAGCAACGAGAAAAGTAACCAACACACAAACCTATTAGACATAACACTGAAAGGCCTGGGTACTGCAGTGACAAGAAAAGAGTAAAAGCTCCACAAATTAGACAGAAGAAAATAAAACCATCTTTGTTCTCAGAGGACATGATCATTTACATAGAAAATTCAGAAGAATCAATTTTTAAAAATCTCCTAGAACTATTAAGTGATTGTACTAAGATTATAGGACTATGAGGTTTAATATACCAAAGTTAATTACTTTCTTAAACACTGGAAATAAATGGAATTTGAAATTAAAGTATAGGCCATTTGCAGACTGTGGGGGAAGAGAACCAGGCCTCACAAGGAGATGGTCCCCACCTGGAAACCATATCATTTTCATTGTTTTCCTGGGTTTAGTTTTATTCTTTCATTTTGTTTGATTATGTTCAATCTGATGGCATGAGTAGTCATTTAAAAGACAGCAAGACATATTATGGTAGCCATTTTGGACTTAAGATTAGCTTATTTTGAAGTCCTTTATTGCATTCATTATTTCATTTTTATTGTTTCTGCTCTATTCTGTTTTGTTTGATTTTTACTATGTGCAAAGTATCTGCAGCTGTTTTGAAGATAGCAAGAGGCACTATGGTAACTACTGCTGATTTCATAAGGTTTTGAAGTCCTGTATCACTTATACTAGTTTATCTTAATTGGTTTTATTGTTGAATTTTCCTTGGTTTTATCCTCTTTAAAATAAAATTTTAAAAATTAAAAAAATGAAATTAAAGTACAATACCATTTATGTTTGCATCCAAAACAGGGAATATTTAGGTATAAATCTAATAAAACATGTACATGATCTACATAAGAAAAACTATAAAAGTTTGGTGAAAGAAATCAACGAAGAAATAAATTAATGGAGAGAAATTCCATGAACATAAATAGGAAGACTTGGAATTACAAAGATGTCTGTTTTTCCAGACGTGATCTTTAGATTCGGTACAATGCCAATTTTTAAAACTTCTAACACGTTACTTTGAAGATCTTAACAAACTTATTCCAAAGTTTATATGGAAAGGCAAAATATACAACCTAGCCAATACAATAGTGAAGGACAAGAACAAGGCTAGGAGACTGACTTTATGCCACTTCAAGAACTACTATAAACATCCTAATCAAGATAGTTTGGAATTGACAAAATAATACACAAATAGATTGTTGGAGCAAAATAGACATGCCTAAACATAGCTTTCTGATCTTTCTTAAAGCAACTCAGTGGAAAAAAAGGACATTTTCAACAAATATTGCTGAAACAACTGGACAACCATATGCAAAATAAAAAAGTAACCTAAACTCATATTATTCACCTTTCACAAGAATTAATGTAATGTGTATCACAGACTCAAATATAAAATAAAAATATTAACCTATAAGAAAACATAAGAGAAAAACAAAGTGAACTTGGATTTGGTGATGAATTTTTAGTAAAACACCCATGAGAGACAAAATTGATAACGTGAACATCATTAAAAATTTTGCTGGGTGTGGTTGCAAATGCTTATAACCCCAGCACTTAGAAGGCTGAGTCAGGAGGACCACCATGAGTTTGAGGACAGCCTAGGCTACATAACTGAGTTCAAGGTCAGCCTAAACTACATAGTGAGACCACATCTCAAAAAATAATAAACTAAAAATTTCTACTCTATGAAAAACACTGTTAAGAGAACAATAAGAAAAACCACAGACTGAGAAAAAATATTTCTAGACATGTATCTGACAAGATTGACATCCAAAATAAAGAACTTAAACCCAACAAGAAAACATATCAGCACACAAAAACTAATTTAAAAATGAGCAAAAAATATGAATAAACACCTCACCAAAGAAGATATAACAATGGTAAATAAGCATTAAAAAGATACTGAACATCAAACAGCATCAGGAAACTGAAAATTAAAATAATGAGCGTATCCATCTTTACATCAGTACTAATTTACCACAGACAAGAGGCAGAAAAACTACCAATTCTTCTTCTGGATAGCTACCCAAAGAATATAAAATCACTGAATTTTAAAGATATCAATACCCCCATGTTCAGTGCAACACTACTATCTGTGATAGAGAAATCTGTGTTAATGGACAGACGGATAAAGCAAATGTGATATATTTGCCACACCATGGATGAAACTAGGACATCATGCAATGTGAAATAAACCAAAAACAGAAAGAAAAATAATGGATGAACTCATGTGTATATATATAGAAACTTTCTGAAGTCATACATATAGACAGAATAGAACAGTAGTTTCCACTATTGAAAGAGGGAATGAGAAGACATAGACAAAAGGACACAGACATAGATCAAATTATAAAATTGTATTTATAATATTAGGGATTTCTGCTGGGCATGGTGGCGCATGTCTGTCAGTACTTGAGAGGATAAGACTGGAGGATCGCTGTGAGTTCAAGGCCAACCTGGGCTACATAGTGAGTTCAAGGCCAGCCTGAATGATACAAGGAGACATTCTCTCAAAGAGCCTAAATAAACAAATACATAAATAAAATGAGGTCTTTAGGAACTGACAAGCCATAAGTATTCTACACTAGAAGATGGGATTGTCCTTTTATAAAAGGGCTTGATAGAGCAATTACTTCCTTTTGTTTTGCTACCATGTGGGGACAAAGCAACAAAGTATCATCTGTGGGGCAAAGAGTCAATCTTCACCAAACACCAAGTCTGCCAGTATCCTGATCTTAGATTCCGCAGGCTCCAGAGCTGTGAGAAATAAATTTCTATTGTTCATGCATTGTCCATGCTACAGTTTTTTGTTATAACAACATGAAAGGACTAAGATGGGGTTTAAAAAAGAGAAACTCACTAAGAATTTCAGTAAGTAGTTTCAAAGACAACTAAGTTATATGGCTCCTAACTCCAGGGAATCTATGTTACTATCCAAAGAATTATTATTTTATATTATAGAAATTAATACACTCAACAGCAATTATTAGCAATGATCCTTAAATGAATTGAATACATGGTTCAGTTGCAGAAATATCTATGGATTCTTCAGCTGAGTCAGTTTCTATGGTTCTGAAAGAACTAAAAGGTTATTTGACATTTTAAATTTCAAGGGCAATTATATATACTGAGTTTGGATACTACAAATTTTATTTTATAATGCACTCAAAAAAAGAGAAAATAACAGCTGCCAACACTGTGGATCTTTCCAGTCAGGAAATACAATAACACTTTTTAAAAAAAGAAAATACCATCATACATTTATTAGAATATAAAAATCCAAGACATTGACAGCACCAAATGTTGGTGATGAAATGAAGCAATAGGAATACTAATCATTTGCTAGTGGGATTACAAAAATGATACAAGCATTTTGGAACAGTTTGACAGCTTCTTACAAAACTGAACACACTTTTACCATACGATTTCTAATCATGCTATTTGAATCTATGCAAATAGATATAAAACTTCTATCTTCACATGAATGCTAACAACCTTACTTATAATTGTTAAAACTTGGAATCAACCAAGATGGCCTTCAATAGATGAATAGGTAAACAAACATAGTACGTTACATCCTTACAATGGGATGATTCCATATTAAAAAAATTGAGTTATCAACTTGCAAAAAGATACAGAAAAACTTTAAATATATATTTCTAAATGAAAGAAGTCCATCTGAAGTCATTCTATATGATTCTAAGTATGAAACATTGTAAAAAGGCAAAATTCTCATGAAAGTAAAAAAAATCAGTAGTTGTCAGAAGTTTGAGGGAAGGAATGGAGGGATGACTAAATATTGCTCAGGGGATTTGTACGGCAGTGAAATTATTTTGAATGATACTATCTTAATGGATGCATATCATCATATATTAACCGAAGTCCAATAGAATATGCAGCCCAAAAGGTGAACTTTAATACAAACTATAGACTGAGGTAACGTATAAATACTAGCTCAAGAAAAAAACACAGAACTCACTAAACAAATTAAATTTAGTAATTCACCAAATAAATTATATTTCACTGTCTACTCATAGAATTACTTTAGAACTACTAAAATGAATAAAGTATTCTGGAAATACAAAATTACATACATGTAAAACAAGCCATTTTTTGCTATAAACTGGGAGAGGGACTAACTACAAAGGGTTAGCATGAAGGAATTTTTGGGGTAACAGAACTGTTCTCAATTATGACTGTGAAAATAATACAACCATGTGCACCTGGCAATACAATAAAAACATTTTGCTATGTACAATATTCAAATAAAAACAGGATAAGGAATTTTTAAAAGTTTTTTTAAAAAAGCTAATATTAGCCTTACAATTGTGCAAATTATCAGAACACTCAAGGACAAGTTTCACTTATAATTAAGTTGTTCAATGTAAAAGAATCCTTAAAAATCATTAAACGCTCACATGCACACTCGTTTTACAAGAGAAACTCAGGGCCAGAAAGGAGGGTTCTGAGGTTAGAAAAAATTAGTGGATACCCTTTAGAATTTAAATCTTTTCAAGTTTATTGAGACTTATTTTGTAGTTTAACATATGGCCTACTCTAGTGTATGTTCCATGTTTACCTAGGAAAAGTATGTATTGTGCTGCTATTTGCTCTAATGTGCTTTGCATGTCTATTAGGTTTTGTTAGTTTAGGCTGTTATTCAAATTTTATTTCCTGACTAATTTTCTTTGTAGTGGTTCTAACCATTATTGAATGTGGCATAGTAAAATCTCCAACAATCTCAATTCTTCCACTTTTGCGCCTCATATTTTAAAGGTCTGTAGGAAAATATGTAGATGATTATAATTGTTATGAATTCTTGATGAATTAACTATCAATATATAATGTTCATATACAGAATTTTGAGAGTTCTTTATAGTTTTGGACCAACCAAATCCTCAAGAGAATGTGTATGTGTATCTGTATCTTTGTCTTTGTATGTACGTGTGCATGTGTTGTTCACCAATGTGGTAAACAGCAAAGGAGAAAAAGGACTTTTGCTATTTAATTCCATGGAAAGTCAGAACTCCTGTTTCTTGGCAGCTCTGAAATCAATAGAAACTCTTGTTATTAATTCACTATTCTAATAATTAAAACTAGATGAAATGAGTCAAGTTAGTGAAATAAATCATTGTGAAGGACAGCCAGGTCTTTTGTTGAGGGTTTTGTGAAAATCTCCCTGTACTCACAGATAGCAATTGAAATATAATTTATCCCAAATTTAGCAACAAGTCTTAGGTCGTCAGTATCACCAGCCAATATAATTAAAATGCAGTGGCAATTTGAGGCTTTTCTTCATTGTTTCCATATTTTACTGTCATCTTTTTTCCTTTCCTTTTCTTCCCCTGCTTTTTCTCCAACTGTCCTACTTCTCCACTTTTTATCTTTCCTTCTATTTCTACTTCTTTTCCTTGTCCTCCCTTATCATTTATCATTCTCTCTAATTTTCCTTTCCTATATTATTGTACTTATCCTGTAACTTTTACAATGTTATAACTGACAGAAAGACTAAATATTTTAATTTACCATCACTAGGGATATGTTAATAGATGAACAACCCATAATTTTGTTTCCCTGTGCAAAAAGTACCCAAATTAAAAGAAAAGGAGAAATACAAATCAAACTACCTCAAGATTCAATCCTAATCCAGAAAGCTGTCATTAAAAGCAAAAAGCAATAAATGCTGGCAAGGATGTGGGAAGAAACAGAATCTTTTCATATTGCTGGTGGAAATTTAAATTAGTAAAACCAGTAGTTCCAAACTGTTAAGAGGAGTGAGCGCTAGTAACATAGCTTCTCTACGACAAAGTATCTACAGTCCAAAAAACAATAGCTAGGAGAGGAATCAAAGTGAATGGAGGGTATACAAGAATCGTGAAGGAACTGACAGAGGTGAACACAATAGAATTAAGTGATACAGAAGAAACAGATTACACTGCAGAGGAGAAACTAGGCAGCATAGTGGATTGCTGGTGGCCAGCTAGGTGGTGAAGTGAAACTAAAACTTTTCTACTCATGCAGAAGCGGAGAACTGCGCTAGGACTAGCAGAGTCTTTCCCAAATAAGGAATACAAGGTCAACAATGCAGTCTCAGTCAAAACAACAACAGCATATTTTACAGATCTTGAAAAAAACAATCTTAAAATTCACATGGAGCCAGAAGAGCTGCAGAACAGCAAAAGTAACTTTTGGTAACAAGAGCAAAGCAGGAAGCTTTGTAATATCTGACTTTAAGCTATAAAGCAACAGTGATAACATGGCATGGTACTGGTACAAAACCAGATACATAAAATCAGTAAAACAGAACTGAGAATACAGAAATTTTCTCTAACATTCAGTTGCTAAATCTAGGACAAGGGAGCCAAAAGCATATTTTGGAGGAAAGACAGTCTACTTAACAA
Source organism: Dolichotis patagonum (assembly GCA_004027295.1). Lineage (NCBI taxonomy): Eukaryota > Metazoa > Chordata > Mammalia > Rodentia > Caviidae > Dolichotis > Dolichotis patagonum. The sequence continues at coordinate 35,906 of PVJX010018087.1, forward strand.
GTGATTCTGGAAAAAATGGTTATGTGATTATAAAACATTGAAACTGGTCCCTTATATCTTAACATATACTAAATTAAAATTAAAATGGATCAAAGATCTAAAAATTAAAACAGAAACATTAAATGTACTGAAAGATAAATCAGCAAAAATAAATTGAATACATAGGTGTAGGAAAGGATTTTCTAAACAGAACTTCAAATGCACAAGTAATAATAACAAGAATCAACAAATGGAATTATATCAGACTAAAAAGCTTCCATACAACAAAAGAATCAATCAGTACAATGAAGAGACAACCAACAGAATAGGTAAAAAGTTTTGTCAGATACTCTTATGACAGAACTAATATCTAGAATATACAAAGAACTCAACAACAACAGAAAACTGGGGCAGGGGATTTAGCTCAGTGGCATAAGCTCCTGCGTGGCAAGTACAAGGTCTTGAGTTTGATCCCCAGTACCTCCCGCCCCAAAATTAAACCACTTAAAATTAGAAATTAAACACTCAGTCAAGAAATGGGCAAGAAAACTGAACAAACAATTCACAGAGGAAGAAAAACAAATGGTCAACAAATATATGGAAAAATGTTCAGCATTTCTGGCCATTAGAGACATGCATATTAAAATAATGCTAAGATTCCATCTTAGTGTGGACTGAATGGATATCATTTAGGAAATCAAACAATAACATATGCTGGCCAAGTGAGGCTGTGGTGAATAAAGAACATCCTTTCACTGTTCGTGGTAATGTAAACTAGTGCTAGCATTATGGAAGTCAATATGGAGATTTCTCAAAAACTGAAATTAGAAATTTCATGTAACCAACAATCATCCACTAAGTATCTTCTCGAAAGAGCTTAAAAAATAATACCACAGAGATACAGTCACACTAATATTTATAGCAGCACAACATATAATAGCTAAACACTGTAAACAGCTTGTATACTTATCAACAGATAATTGGTTAAAGAAAACGTGGTATCTGTTTGTAATGAAAACTATTCTGCTATACAGAATGACAGATTTGAGACACTTGTAGGAAAATAGATATATCTGGAAACATAAAGCCGAGTAAAACAAACCAGACCAAAAGTTTAAATACTACATAGTATCTCACATTTTAGTGAGGAAAACTACAAAGAAAGAAGATAAAGATAAAAAAGATGGACAGAAGGGGATAAGGAAATGGATCTCTTATAATAGAAAACTAGCCAAAGTGAAAAAATGTAAGGGATCAAGAGAAAGGGAAAATAAACAGATTAAAGATATGTATAGGAACGTAATAAACTCAATTAGTCTGAACATTTTATGCTATGAGCTAAAATTAGTAATACCAGCCATAATAAAAACCAAGATGGGGAATTGCAGGGGGAAGGAAGTAGAAG